>JAYRCH010000234.1:0-255877 GCA_037179445.1 Phengaris alcon alcon
GTTACTAATTATTAGGTCTATGCATGATATATTTCATATTTTGGTTATGTGGTTTTTCAAATTATAGTTTGTCAATAAAGAAATAAGATCTCTACAGTATTTGTAATTTTTAAAAGGTTAAAGGTTAAGGTGCTTTACAGATTCGAATATTTCGAATCTGTAAAGCACAGGTTCTGGGGATATTAGGGTTACTTGTTTAGACTCATATTTATTATGCACGTGTATATACACGTGCCTCCTCTACTTTGGTAGACAGAAACGTGATGATAAGTGAAAACCATTGAAAATTTTTAAAAAAATGTACTTAGTACCCCCTACTACGGGGGTGACTGGAAGCCACAACATGCGCCACGCGCCTTTGTTCGCTCGAATCACGGGCAACGTCATAGGGATAAATTTTATTTAACTTTGTAAATTAAATAAAATTGATACCTATATTATGTTAAATGACAACTATTAAAAGTATTTGAATAGTTGCCAATTAACGGTAGGGAGAAGTTTGCTAACGCTATTTAATTAACTTTTTTTCGTTGTTTTCGTCATATTATGTCATGTTGACTCAGCGGGGCTCTGTATTTGCCCGCAGGAACCACAGCTGGGGGCTCACCACTAAAACCCATACAACCTGCTTTTTACGTTTTTCACACGTGATGGTAAGGATATCTAATGTCAATTTTAATAAGAATATTAACTCATTCTATTCATGATTTGTCTTTTATCGCTGGTAAAAGGTAAGATATGAAATGTTTGCTGGTTGTCCATAAGATAATTTGTAGGTTAAGTTTGACAAGTTATAAACCAAGGTTATTATAAAATTTGAAATCATCGATCACTATTTCAGAATTTCGTACAAAAGCACTTCATTATAGTTTTTCATTATTCTGAGTACTTATTTCAATTACACAACTTAAAGTACGAAGCCAATAATTCAGGTACTCAATTTAAAAAACTCTCCGATACCCAGAACTCATAAATTAGTGATGTCCCACAAGGACTTAAAACGGGGTCACAGTCGTTTTGAAATAATAAACATGGTGTATGGTGCAACTGGTTTTCCGTATGAAGAATGGCCGCCATCTTGTAAGAAGTGAAAATATTTAAGTAATTCGTATATCTCTTGCTACTTGATTTATCGTGCAAGTAACCTTAAAGGAACACATAAAACAATCGCGACCTGTTATTTATAGTTATTAAATCCTTTTTAAAGATGTGAGTAATACGAGTCTTGACTACGTTGCATTAACCAATAACCATATGATAACATGGTAGACTGAGGCACGAGGATTGAGGTTATGCCACAGGGGCTATACTCTTTATGTCAGCCATGTTGACACCGAAATAATTTAAAATGTCGCGTCAGACAAATCTTTCTTTCACATATTATGAAATAATATTGTCAATTATATCAAAGAACGAAACAACCAGCGGCCAGCTCCGTGAACGAAAGTCCTTGCTTATATTCTTTGTTACTGCTTACGCTGCTTACGAGATTGATTGATGATGATGATGGTCTGTTAGTTACTATCTGTGAACCATTTTACTATATAATATCATGTCCACCATTTATATTATTTTAAAAACATTATAATTTGATTAATTATTTTAGAATTAATTTACATGTAAGCATAGGTACCTACTTCCCAAGATACTGTCAAACCTTTCGACCACGCATAATATGAAAATCGTTTATCAGCGCCGATGAATCGTGCGCGCGCCCACATAGTCACGTGTAAATACGGACTTCAACCACATATGCAGTCGATGCGGTCAATTCCTTTGTGTTTGAATATTTTGAGGCGACCTAGAGGAAAGGAAAATGTTTAGCAGCCGGTCGAGTAGGAACTTTGCCTTTGCCTTTGATACTGTACATACCTTCCTAAACAAAGGTAAACAATAAACCCAGTCCCAGTCCCAGTCCATTTCAATGTTTTGTAAGTAAATTAAAAGATTTCACATTCACTACCTTACCTAGCAAAGAAGTCCATTGTACATAGAATAATTTATTACTTGTCTTTCGATGGCATTTTCATTGTGATGCCGTAGACTGCACTTTTCATGAAAATAAGTTGATTTAAGTTGTAAAAGAAATTTTGCGTTTTTTAACTGCTTCTTAAAAACGTCGCGACCACAAACGAAAATACTATTAGATTGTACATTTGTCGTCCATATTTCATTTTCCGTAATTATTTTAATTCAGCTCCACGGAGAAGTAAATTGTCAATCATAATAAACAATCATTAAATTGTTAATTATATTTAAATGAATATTAGTTTAAATGAGTTATAATAACCAGTATTTACCCCACAACCTGTAGATATGCGACCTATGCCGTTGTAATCCAGGTGCAATTACGCTTACATTAAACCTAATTTTACTTTTGATCGCTATTGGTTCTATAATCAAATTCCCAATGTACTTTGTAATTTATCGCCAAAGAATTTAATAACGGAAACAACTTTTAATTTTTTCATGATTAAATGGGTAAACTACCTTTGTAAAAGTGGATAGGTGAATAAGTAGATAAAAATCTAAATAAAAAAAGCATATTTGTATTTAAATGAAAGGTGCTTGAAATAGGCAGACGATATGGCATATGGCATGGCTGGCATATCTATACCCAATTAAAATAAAATAACTGTTATTCTAGTAACTCATAAATAATTGCTATTTGGATATTATATTAATATATAAATTGATGATAATTTTAAATTATTATTAAGTTTAAATAGAATTTACCGACTAATAGATATTCAACGTTACGTTAATTTTGGACTAACACAGCACGTCAATGTTAGTCCAAAATTACCGTAACTAGATATAAATTTGATAATAGTCATGTTATAGTTATTATGCTATTTTTAACACTAACGACATAGAGTTTATTAAAAAGCTTTAACTCTAGGCTGGCTCTTAAATAACAGCAGGCGCATGCAGTAGGTACCAACTACCAGCCTCTGTCAACGCGCTAACTTCTCTTTAAAACTTCTTAAACGGCCAATACTGCTTTATTCAGTAGATCCTTAAATAACATTTTGTTATTTATGAAGTGAAATTTTGTTATTTAGATTTTCTGACTGAATTTATTAAGTCTGACATAAAGGCTATAATTCGGAGAGAACTATATATAAGCTTAACTTAATACATAGCCCAGAATAATTTCCAGCTCAGCAGTAAGGTGACACCAGAATTTGTTATATAACTTAAGGTCAAAAATTCATGACGTATTTTAAATTCAGAATTAAATAACTATTGGTCAATCCCACATAAAACAGGTAGGCTTCGTGTTAGCACGACACAAAAAGAACATCGACGCCTTAGGCGTACCAAAAAGGTTAAAACGCCTGGTGTGATGATAAACTGGTTTCCCATTTAAATATACGCACTGAAATTTATCATTTATCATCTCAGTCCTTTACGCGAACAAACAATAAATAAGAGCGGGACAAATAACTAATTTATGTGCCATATCCAAAAAAGAAAATGTCACAGTTTTCTGACTTACAAAAAGTTTCGTTCGATGAATTTTGATGATCAATACAAATAGGTCTGATTTATTAAATACGCTCTATAATCTATTTTCTATAAACAAATACTTATAAATTATAATATTATGTAGGTACCTAAATATAATAAATAAAGTTTTCTTATGAATTATAAAATGTCAAAAATTATTATTATGTTCTTCAGATATTTAAAGTACTATATTATGTCGTTTATCGCTTGGGGCGCCCGAGAGGTTAATATGTACGAGTATATTATGTGAGTTAGCAGATTTGTCATTTACTGTACTCAAATAATTGTTTAATTTTTAGGGTTTCGTTTTACAAGTAACCCTTAAGGCCTCCACAGACGAGAGGCCGATCGTTTCAGTTAGAACTGACGTCAGTTCGGCCTGAACGGATTCGAGCACATACACGGAGAAAATCGCATCCGACCGAACTGACGTCAGTTCGGCCCTTAGATTAAGAACGCCTAGATAGTCTTCAAACAAACGCATCGTACAAAGTGAAGCAAGCAACAGATAGATGTAGGCGTAAGCATTACATACCGACACGCACACAAACAAAACTTTAAAGTTGTGGAGTGGACTCTTAAAATTGAAATTATTGTATTTGTTTTTCTTAATATCTTGAGATGTAAAAATATAACTTATATTTCATTTTAAACCATCTAAACACAATTTGTGAACTTTATTTATATTATACGGGTATTAAGGAATATATTAAGGATTATCTTAATACTGGCAATACTTTAAATTGATAGTTAAAAAAATCAGACATGTCGTGACATGCTCTTGGTCAGTTTAGGCTATTATTTTATTTATTTATTGTATTTTGCTACAATTGTAATCACGCTATCGACGAAACCGAATTATTGTGGCATACATTTTTCCAGTAATATGTTATAGAAATCATTTCTCTTTGTTTTATAGTAATAGTCTTTAGATTTAATCAACCATAGTGGCTCTAAGGTTTTAAATACTTCAATGAACTTTAATAAATTTCTTTAGACCACGTGCCATTTTTAGGGTTCCGTACCCAATGGGTAAAAACGGGACCCTATTACTGAGACTTTGCTGTTTGTCCGTCTGTCGCCAGGCTGTATCTTAACCTTCTTATACTCGATAGCTCGACAATTAAACTCTTCACAAATGTATGATATAGGTATTTCTATTGCCGTTATAACAACAGTTACTAAAAACAGAATAAAATAAAAATTTGAGGCTCACATACAAACGTGATTTTTTCCGTTTTGCACGGAACTCTTCTTTCCGACTCGCACTTGACCGGTTTTATTTTACACTCGAATTTTATTACCGTTCAGTCCAATTTTATTGCCGTTCAGTTCATCCGTACAGGTCAGAATTAATTTTGCCAACTTAGTCGTTTTACAAAGTTGTACTACTAAATTTTGTATTTTATTTCCTCCTTAGTAGGAATTTATTGTTAGTAGAAGTTTTGTAGAAAATAGCTAGTCAGTAATCATAATATGCAAAATGGCCTGCTTCTATGTGCTATTGAAATATGATATATTTCATATACCTTATCATAATAGCACATAGTAGCACGCATCCGTAAGTCGCTTAAAACTAGCGATTTAATTTCTATATAAGTACGTAATATTTCCTACTATATTTTTGTAATTTAACGGTGAAATATTAAAACTGAAAATGTATGTATGTTTTTAAACACCAAATTCCTTAAAAAACTTTTAGAGATTCCTAAGTTTAGTAGCTTTTTTATAGTTATCGGTACTCTTTTAGTAGTTTTTAGTGGAAAACGACGCGAGTTTTGTAGTTTCGCAAAAACAGAGTTGGCAACACTGGAACGAATCGCTTCAGTCCATACGGCCGACTGATGCGATGTCGAAATTGCACACAGACGATACGATTTTGCATCCGTTCAGGCCGAACTAAAGGAAAACCGGACCGTGTATGGGCGGCCCCTTATAGTTTCGCTCTGTCTTGAATGAAATGGATGAAAGTTGGTGTAGATAAAGATTGCGTATAGATTTTACTTTCGCATTCAATATTACTAAAAAATAGATGGTGCCCGCAATTTCGTTTGCGTAGAACTGACGGAAACTATATTTTTAACGGAACCCTAAAATAAAAGTAGCCAGTGCCATCTGCCAGTTTCATCTGCCACTGAAAGTCCCGTGAAAATCGGTCCAGTCGTTTCAGAGATCGTTTTCAAAACAAACAAAATGACAAAAATTAAAAAATATATTACCTATATTTTTATTATTATTGTAAGTATCGTATATACATACATATACATGTACATATGGATTTACAAACAGAAATGAAATTTCATTTATTTGTACATATTTTAGGTGTGGATCGCATTTTTATATGTCCCACACACATGTTATTCCGTGATTCCGAATTGTTATTTTACAATAAAGACGAGGTTTCATAAGTCATATTTTTTTTAAATCGGGTGTTTCGTATTGTTGAATAGGTGTTTTTCAATAAAGGCGAGGTTTTATACATGATTTTTTATAAAGAGGACTTTGGAGGCTTGTTACTCAAAAATTAACCATTTTTGCAAACAAGTTGGAATTTTCTAAATTTAACTAATTTAATTAAATATTTTCGAGGAAAATATTTAGAGCAATTTGAAAAAACCTAATCCGCGTAGATATACGCTATAAGCCGTGTACTGACTCTCTCGTGGTTAGATTATTTCAACTAATGTGCGGTATGTAAATTAATAAAACTGCACTACCGATATTGATTCTGAGCTCATGCCTTGCGGCACTATATTCCAAACAGTAGAATTCTCTACCGGTATCGAAAATCTATAAATCGCTTAAGAGATTCCAAAAAGAGCTTAAATCATGGCAATATCAGATACTGCGCACGTTATCAATTAGAATTACTTAGCAATAAAAACACTGTATGCGATTGAGCTGTTTCGTATACCTCCTATCTTAGTGCTAACAGGCTTAAGGTTGAAATTCGTGGTGCGCTGTGTTTCGTAGTAGCAAAATATTGGTGTAGAGATGCTGGCTCGGGGCACGTAGCGCTTAATAAATAAGGGCCGAGAGTTAGTGGCCGTGAGCCGGGCTTGTTCCTTATCTGTCCGGAGTAGACCACGTAACCCTACACTGCGATCTCGAGACGCTACCATCCATGGAAACTCCATTAAATGCGAAAACATCCAGAACATTCCGAGCGAAAACAATTACGTACCGAGAGCATATTTCATAAAAATATAAGAAAACTTAAAGATATACTTCTAATGGATTCGTGACCGTTCTTATTCAGTGACGCTGCAAAATGAACCCTTGGTAGAAGTATTAAAAGTTAAATTGAATTGTGTATCATTTGGCAAGCTCCGGGGTGCCAGGCAGGGCCTGATTTATACTAGAGCAATGCAGTGGAGTAGTGTGCAGTTAGTATTGATTTCCATCCGCGTATCCCCTCCCTCATCTCACGCACGGCAATGGCAGAAGGCCAAGTAGCTATGACCTGAGCAACATCACTCATCAGACCGCGGATAAATCTCAAGACAGAAACGGCCAATGCATAGTCAATGAAATGGCTCTATAAAAGTATTATACAGCTAATAATGCAATTCACTGAGTCAACGACTCGTGACAAGTTATATGTCTGTTTACACAGATGTTATGCTTAGACAATAATCTTAGTTTAAACCTTTGAGTAAGGCGCATCACCAAAATGATAGCGGCCGAGTATGGACTTACATTATGAAAATGATATGAATGAGCAATGTTTTGTGCAATAGATCCAGACAGTGACCAAAGAAAATAAACCTTTTCTCCACGTATTAAGATCATGCATAATAGCAAAACATGTGAAAAAGAGACTTCTTATGCTTTTTTAAAAAAATATCGTTGGATTATTTTTATAATAAGCTATATAAGAGCAGAATGACTCTAAACACCTATACTCGCATCTTATTGTAAATTTTGGCTAAGGAGGTTCTGTAACTGTGTGTTGTTTTTAATTTCTATACTAAATAATAATATATATATAATTATTAACCGATTTTTAGGTAAAGAAGTACTCTAATTGTGGCAATTGTTCATTTTGTAGGATATGGTTTCATTTGGTCGCAATATCGACTAAAGACAGCCCATTCATGTCAAACTAGCTTTTCCTCGCGGCTCACGTAAATAAAGTATTCCACGGGAATACTGTAATTTTTCAAATAAAAGTACTATATGTTTTAATCCAGAGCTTAAACTACTACCATAACAAATTTCATCGAAATCGGTTCAATAGTTGTTTAAGCGTGAAAGAGAAACAAATATCTATCCATCCACTCTCACAAACTATCTTACATATTTTATATTAGTAGTTAGATTTATAAACGCGCCCTTAAAACTAACAAATCCACAAGATTCAACTTTTTGACAGATATGCTTTTGATTTTTCATGTGATAAAAATATCGCACAGTACCCAAATTACTAGCTATTTACTTTTTTAATTTATTTTTCTGCCCAATGGCTGAAAGTAGGAACCGATTACATAATATTAGGCTACATACAAATTATAAATGATGAGGATGGCCTCGACCAACAAACACAGTTCGTTGCCCTATGATTGTGGGCACATGTTTATTTATAACTTACTCTGTGCCACTGAATCAGAAATGTTTAATATGCTCACAAAAAATATACAATACTGACATTAATATAATGGGTAAAGTTAACATAAATCGAACCTTCTTTAAGACCTTATATAGGTTTTTGTCCCTTTGTATCGTCGCTTGAATGAAAATTTCATAATTGTTGTGCCAACAGATATTTTACGTAGCAGTATGAACTTTTTCATATAAAATAATACAATATCAGCTACCTTTTTAAATACTATCACTTAATATATAGTTTTTATTCAGGTAAAATATAAGGAACTCCAAATAATTATACTGTAAAATAATCTTGATACTCAGAAAGTTAGAACCAATAGCGAAACCCTATTCTCTACAAGTCGATATTGCTTTCGTGACTACTGAATACATGTAGAGATATGTAGAGTCGGTGTTCTTAAGTGAGCCACCCTTGCCTTAATATAGTAATATATAGATATAGATTTGAGTAATGCCCTAGGTAAGTCTAATAGTAGGTACTATCGCCTACATATCCAGATTACCACCATTGAACCTTATTTCAGAGTAATAAAATTTAAAAGTGGCACACCGTATCTGTCAGAGACTGCACACACAATATTATGTTTACTCTGTGCTGAGGTCTCATTTCAAAGAAATATAAAAATGAAATGTGTTGAAACCGACACTTTCTTGTGTCCAACAACGACTTTCGATATCGTGTGAGTTATTTCAGAAAGAGGCATCGAAAATAACACACCATCAGTTTTATTTTGAGGAGAAAGCGGTATGGTGTTTACATGCTTATGTCCCGCGGCTTCGCCTGCATAGCAATGCTCGTTAAATAAGTAGTTTGGTAAAATGAATCCTAATTAACAAAAGTTTTATTGACTTCTGAAAACATCTGTATATAGTAATATTATAAAAAGGCAAAAAGTTTATTATTTTGAGATAAATTTTAGTGTATTTAAGAATCATATTTTTCCCTTCTTTGACTGTGATTGTCATAATAGGCTATTCTACATTTTTTTAATATTTTAAAATGTTCGTATTGATTCGATCATAGTCGATAGTCGATAGTCAACTAGTATTTTTATTTACTGAAAATAATACTTATATCTATATGCAAAGAAATAATGATTAAAATTTATACGATATAATATGTTTGCGCCAAAACGACAGCCACCATTATCGTGACGTCATAAGAACAGAAACAAACAAATGTCATATGTGCGTGTGTAGTGCATGAACTTTACATTTAACTTTCGTTGTTTATTCGATTTCATTATGTTCTTATGACGTCACTTACAAGAAAAATATGGCGACTGGTGTTTTCGGTCACGTTACATACATATAATATAACTACAGTTTTATTTTAGAAGTTATAAATAAATCGCATATTTACATAACAAAATAGTACTGTATTCGTATTTCTTATGATAGAAACTATATAAATAACAAATGTATGTCATTTAATTTTGATAGAGTAGCCTATTAAGAGTAGGTACGTACCGTACCATCATGGGTATTTAGATTACATGGTTCATTAGCGTTCAGTTTGCAGTGAGAGATCAGGGAAAACATTAAAAAGGCTTACTTAAATTGGTGAATATGAACACGGCATAAGCCTCAATGGACAAACGGACGACGCACGCAAACGAAAGATTTTGAACGTTTTCTGGGATTCTATTATAAAGGCGAATAAGTAAATCTTTTAAAGGTCAATGCTTTAAAAGATTTACTTACTTTGCTAAGACTGATCACCGGTATTTCTAACTTGTAATTTACTATTTCCTTTTGAAATTATTTAGATTCTTTCTGACATACAACACATTGTCCAAAATGTTTTGAGAAACGACATACAAACAGACGCTTTAATTTCCTATATACCTACAGTATTATATAAAATGAAATAAATACGTCGCGTGAGACACGGGCTCTTATCGTGAACTCGAGATTTATTCGGGGCTTTTGAGTCAGGATTTATCGAGAAACCCGTTCCGTGTCTACCCGCCTTAGTAAATAATGTAGCACCGAAATTAATGGCGTTTTCTTTCTGTAAATAAACTAACTAAATACCAGAACTCACGGTATCAGTTACTAAGCTGTGTTTACACTATTCCCGAAATATATGGTTCGACTAATTCGAGGAGCGTGTGTCCGAAAGTTTCTGATTCTGTAACTTTATTTCCTTGACAAAATACACACAGTTCTAAGTCGGTGAACTTTATCCACTTTTTTAATGTTCATTAAATAGTATTTATTATTTAATTAATTTAACAATGATGAATATTTATCATTACTTATTAATTTTAAAGAAACTTTAGAAGCTTGTAAGAATGTAATGGAGTTAGCACAGCTGGTTACTATTGCATGTTGCATTAAATTAGCTCACTGAATCCCGTAGAAAGCCATGGCAAAACATTAAACAGAAAACTAATTCCGAACAATTAATAGCAGACTATTTTAAACAGCCTTGAGTTGAGGCCGTCAACACAACGTCCAAGTAACAGACGTTAATTGTGGCCTCCGAATATAAAACAAAGTTTCACTCTGAATTATGAAACGGAAATGCATCTAACACACATAAATCGCGATATTATTTTAGAGATTGAAGGTATTTCGACGTAAATATTAAAATAGACTTTGATTTTGAAAAGGCGATATCTCAAGTTCGAGTAGAGAACCAGACGTAGGGATTATTGTAGATATCGCCTCTATTTTAATTTGTTTAGTGTCTTGCGCTCTACATTTTCCGAATATAAGCCGTATTATTTAAGTAGGAAAAGTGCCAGTAGTAGGAAGCGTTTAATTCTCGTGTTCTTCCCTTCACATTATTTAAATGATCAGAAATATATTTGAACTATTATATAAACATTTTTTATTAAAACATATCGTTGCGCCTGTTTCTAATAGTGATGAAAATTTTGTAGAGCTCGAATTAAAGTATTAGTCTGTCATCATACCACAGCTGATACAAAAATAGCATCCCACATTAATATTCTGTAAAAAACGGAAACTGGCTTAATCTAACTAAACCATCTACAAAGTAGTTTGTTCTGTTCTCTCCTACGAAGTAAACTTCTTTTGACATAAATTACTAAATTATACTTTACTTTTTAAACTTTTTTAATTTAAATCGTCAAGAATCATTGTAACTCATTAATATTCAAACAAATGCCTCTGAAAAAAATAATTAATTAAATTCAATAGTGGCAGCTACACTTCGTGTAGGTAGTTTTTTATATCCACTTAAGTGCTAAGGTGTGTTATGTTAAATCAGTGCTAAATCACTTTTTTATGAAAATCAATAGATAAAGTTGCTTGTGTTTAAAAGTATATTTATTCCTGCCCATGGCCACTGATTAAAAATCGCCATTTTAAGCTAAATATTTTCGCAAAGATGAATGTCAGCCAAATATGGTTCCCATGTTTCAGGGTAGGCGTGTGCATACTGTACACATATACGTATACAGATAATGTACAGATCGGGCTCAACACCGAAATCCACTTACCCCTTACAGGGCCTGTTAGCTGTTTACAAGGAGGACTCAATTTATTAACGCTCATTATGAGGGGATCACAGCGAGAGCTGAATTTTAGGAGTAAGTAGGTAGATATTTTGGCGCCATTTTAGTGAAATGTACCAATAGTAGCAGAGTCACTTGACTGTCATGTACATCTCAACTTATTATAATAATAACTTTATATTTATTATTGTTTTCATACACCACTACAAATCCGTAAAAAATTGGGGTTTCCTAAAAAAAATATTTAAAAATTAATTTTACATCGAATTAATTACGGAGCATGTATGTAAAGCTTCCAAAAATTATGAATCTACATCGATATAATAAAGAGGAGAGATTTGTTTGTTTGTTTGCATTAAACTCCGAAACTACTGGACCGATTTTTATGAAATTCGACACAGATGTAGTTAATATCGTGGGGCCTTCCCCATATACATTATACGTCATTATATATAGTCCTTACATATATACTTTTTACGTAACGGTTCCTGCGGGGTTTGTAACGCGTATGAAGTCGCGGGACAAATCTAGTATTACAATAAAACAAAATGCAAAATACATTATTTAATTTATTTATATACTTTTAAAATCTACCGACATCAATGAAGTTTACTGATTTTAATTTAAAGTTATAGATCTAATTTAAAGTGATAGCTCACTGCAGTTATTGATATACCGTATCAAGCCAAAGGTTAATGAAATCAAAACGTGAGAAAAAAGTCAATTCGTCGCGCAGCTTATGGTCTAGTTAGATGTGAATCGTTTAGCGCTAGAACAAATGTGGGAAATGTAATTCGCTCGTCACACTTGCTGTGATAAATTGGACTATAAACGAATTATTGAAAACAATTTATGACTGTACTGTAGTAATAATATTAATAATATTTCCGTTTTTAATAACATTAAAAACCGGCCAAGTGCGAGTCGGACGAAGGTTTGTGTACAAAAACGGCAAAAAAAGTTTTAGCCATCCATCTTTTATACACAAATAAATAAGAAAAAATGTAACAATTACTGTTAAGGAGTATAAATATATAAACAAAACGAATACGCAAACCAGTATTTTACATGAAAAGGTAGCCAATAATTATGGTATGAAGGCAACAATCGGTTGTTTTACATTATAGTGGGATAATGTGTTAAACACTTTGTTCACATCAACGATAACGGAACCCTACTTGCTATATTCAAACACTCTCTTAGTCCGTTTAAAAAGTCATGAGAACTTGTGAGAATATTCTACTTAGCTCTCAAGGTGTGTTAATTGTAATTGTGTCAAAACTCCAGCTGCATAACTGAAATGATTGATCGATTATGTGCAATTAATGATTGGTTACAGAGAAATTATTTAAATGTTACATTTTAGCTAAGATATAAATGATTTACGAAAGTTTTGAAAGATATAGGGTACATAATTTCTAATTTTGTTTAGGTCGCAAGTTTTTAACATTTTATTTTTTTAATCAGAAAAACTGAACCTGGCTTAATTTAATAGTTTTTATTGCAGTAAATGTGATATTATGAAAATGTGCAGAAAACTGAAAATTGACTAATTAATGTTTGATGCATGAGTATAAATTATATAGCAGTTTTTGTTGTAGAGTCGTAAATGTAAATAGCCCTTAAGCATTCATGTTTTGCGAAATAGCGCTTAAGCCACTCAAGAATTTGTTAGTAAAGACATATTTTTTACGATAATGTTCGATTTTCTATTAAACTTGAAAGCGCTCCACGTCCTACATTCTTATCTCGAATGTTGTTCGGCATATTTTTCCAAAGTTTCCCGGCGCGAGCTTTTAGACTCCCGCGTATAAAGCCCTATTCACACATGGCGGGAGATAAGGCTGCTTTCACACCATTAAGCCACGCGCTGGAGCCCGGGGCTTTTCCAGATTAGATTATACACTCGATTTATGACGTCATTAAAGCTTTGATAATTACTCGGGACATGCTGCGTAGGCGAGGACCGGGAGGTTGTCGGGAGGTTCGCGCGGCGGGAGGAGTGCGGGGGGCTTGTACTGTTTGATTGGATTCCTGGTACTGCGAGGGTTAAAGGATTAAAGTTATGGAGATTAGTTCGCCGCCCGCGGCCGCGCACTTCGTTTATGTTAAAAGGCATATAGAGATGTGCGCAGATAAGAAATTGCTTATTGCCAATTGTGATAGCGGGACAGGTTTTAATTCGAGCCCCCCACCGCTCGTATGTAAATACGTCTCTGATTGGTTTTACGCGATTACTGCTTGGGTGTTCTTTGCTAGGATTTAAAATAAAAGTTAAAATACAATTATGGCGATTCTCGTGCTACTGAATTTTCTAAGAGCTGTTTTTTTAATTAATAGCTACATTTATTAGTGGCCAACATTAGTTTAGATAACTATCCGTGATTTAAAATTTTCTTAGTAAGTAGCTACTCGTGATTTTAAATTTTCTAAGAAACAAATTTAGTGAGTTTGAAAGCCCATATGAGTATACTATATACATATAGTTTAACTAACTACAGGAAAATACTCTCTTAAGTGCTAGTCGCGTGATTTTCACGCTCTTATACAGGGTGGATTTTCAAGTACCATGACGGTAGGCAAATTCTGAAATTTTAAGGAATAGCGAAAAATGCCAAAAAGCGTTGCGAGCCTGATATTGATAAAAATAAAACTGCATAATTTGATTTTTGATAAATCAATTTCCCTAGCCAGGTATCGACGTGACTGATTTTTGACAAAAAATATACAACCTGTTAAATTAATACACATTCGATAGTGTTGCTAATAAGAAACAAATTCTGGAAAGTAATGAAATACGGCAAACTTAAGGAAATTGTTTTAATTGAACTGGTTCATATTTTGAAGAAATGTATGAAGCTACTATCACTTAACAGCCGATGATTTGGATCATGACGCCGTTGTAACTTTAATTCAGCTCAATAATAGCTATCCAACGTAAACACGTAGACTACACTACACACTATATTTGAAAGTTAGCAGTCTCTCCATATAAATTTTGAAATTTTTCGTAATACTTTCGGATTTCACATACCATGCCCGCTTGTAAAATTCACCTGTATATGGATATTTTACAACCACCAATAGGTATTTATTGCTGGTACCTACTGGTATTATTCAGAAAGTAACGTATGTATCAGCGAACAAGTTTTGAAGAAGACGAGGTATATTATTACAACGACGTATGTAAATTTTAGAAACACATGAATTATTAAATACCAATATACTAGGGGGAAGGACATATTTCCACGATCCTTAAAACACATAAATTATACTGGGAAGGATCAATTTACCTTTTGATCACAAAGGATAAACGATTCAAATAATAATGGACGCTATTCTATGTGAGATACAGGCAATTTTCCGATGCATCTACTATGTCATATGAAAAATGTTTATTTTCTCGGAAACAAAAGCTGTTAAGCGACTATCTACGAGGCTTATCTATTATCCTAGTATTTCTTGAGGCAATGTAAGCGAAAAATACTTTCCGGGAGTATTCGTATGAATAATTTTACTGAAAATGTTTCTTCGAAACTTATTCTATCACAGCTTTACAGACTAAATTGTTCTCCAAAATGTAATTAGAAATATTGATCTTTGTTTTTCGTTTTTATTTTTTTTTAATCAATTAGCACTACTAAAATATTTTTATACAAAAAAACTGAATCTTATATTTAATAAAGCATCACTCAGAACTATTATTATTAGTAAAGTAACGAGGAACGTGTGCATGTGACCTTAGTATTATTTTATTTAGAATCTACAGTAATAAAATACGCCAGAGAATATAAAAGATCAATTATTCCACTGGTCCATTACTTATCACTAATGTGCAGATAAGAACGAAACTATACTAGATAGAGGCAGAAGTGGATTATGTGAATCTATCTAAATTTATCCAGCGTACTATAATATTTTATAATAATATTTAAAAAGGGCGTTATTATAATAGGGTGGTATTTCACTTTTCAAATAGCTATCTATGTGTTTATAACTAATTTGATGACTTCATCAAATTTACAGGAAGTAACCGAGATTTAATCAAATATTAATGACCTCAGATTAAATAAAAAAAGTGTAACACCACCCTTAGCGATGCACAGCACACCTAAACGGTCTATGTTATTGATATTATGAATCTTTTTATTTAATAAAAGATTGACTGCGACATGAAGTCGCTCGCAAAAGTTAATCCCGTGGCAACCGTATGTTTTGCCGCGAAAAAAAAGCGTATCTCCTTTCACGTGGTCTATTCTATAACTGTGTCAAATTAAAAAAAGCCTTAAAGTCCTATATGTTATACCTACATTGAATTGATACATGGTGGATAATGGAAATGTGTGCTTATTGTGTTATTCAATGTTGCGTAGTTTCGGGGCGTAGCGACTAGCGAAACCTTAAATAGTCCAAGCAAAAAGAAAAAGTAATTTTTTTAGGTGAAAATCGTTGTGAAGGAGTAAAGTGTAACAATTTTTTGTCTAAGCTTTAGACTTTAAAGTAAAATATAGATTCAAAATAATATTTAATTTTCGATTCCAAAAAAGGAGGCGGTTATGCATTCGGCTGTATATGCATTATATATATATATATATATATATTTTCTTTTGTATGTTTTTTGTGTTTGATAATTCCGACGTCTGTGAACCGATTATCAAAATTCTTTTTTTGATATAAAGGATATAATCCCAAGCCCAAGTTGGTCCCGTTTTCACCAAAGTGGTGAAGACCTGATGACGGGACCTATGAGTAATCGAGGGAACTCCTCGAGATTTATCTGGAGACTTATGATGATTTCAACTTTTTCTGAGTCTGAGTCTCAGTAAGATATTGCACCAAGGTATACCCTGAATCCAAAAGTACTGAACATAACTCCTGAGTCCTTATAGATACATGTTTGTGGATTCCGGCGTTGTTTAAAGAAATGTAAGCATATGCCATCATACCACTTACAGTAATCATCATCATCATCGTCACCATCTTCACAAGAAACACCAATATATTATTATGATGACATAGGTACTCACTACTCATCAATTTTGTGCACCAATATCAATGTCTTTGAAATTTTGCTATTGATAAAATTATATTAGTGATCGTCATCATCATCACTATAATATTATAGTGATGATAATTTACGGCTAGATTTCTTCCGTCAATTATTACAATAGAACTAATTATTATTTAATAAAATTTTATCTAATCAATATTATCACTGGTGATTGTTTAGTAGGTACACAGATCGGTAATGCTTATTTGGGGAAATACCACGGTCTCTCAGAAAACTGGCATAAAATAACGCTTGAGTTTGTTTTGCCGAGAGAGTAAGAATAGCGGAGGCTTGTTTGTGTTTATATCTTTCTTAAAATGTGTTAATAATAATATAACTAAAAAGATAAAAAATATTGTTTTTAAACAAAAAATTATAACCGACTTCGGTATATAAATATTATTATTAGGTAATTTATTTGGTAAAGAAGTCGGTACCAGCCAACTTAAACGTGAGTTCTATAAAATATTGTTTTACCAGGATGTGGTTCAGGCTGGTACCGTTATCATAATTATGAAGATTGAGTAGAGAAATAGTTAAAATTTTAGACGAATTTAAAAGGGGAATTATTTAGAAAATAAGTTTTATTTCATACTTTTTTGTGCATTTTTACTTTGGAAGTCGGTTTTCATTTTTTGTTTAATTCAGTTATAAATATACGCGTATACCTTTTTGTATATTCACTAGATATTTCCACCCAATTGCATTGTCCATTTAGGTAAATGAGGATACTTTGTTATATTGTGACTTTAACAGTAAAAATTGAATCAAATTTCGACCACAACAGAACGCTGTAATTCCAGCAGGAATCGGCCATTAGAATCTAAACAGTCGTCCTCGAATGACCCTTCAATTAAGTGTAATGAGCCGTGCCGTCCTGCTTTACTAGCATTTAAACACACACACACTTAAATATACAGTAATTACTTGTTTCAAATATAATTACTGAAACTTTTCTTATTACAGACTAATGTCTGAACACAGATATGTGTAGTGGTGACACTGTAATTTCTAAATAGAGCTTGAAAGGGCATCACGGACGGCGAAGATACTATAATATTTTATCTTAATTTGCCTGGATACATTTCATATCACAGTACGTAATATGAAAATATATAGTATCTTAGCCGTCTGTGATAGTTCATACAAATAGTATAGCAAGCGATACATTAAATATCATAGTATCTTTACCGTCTGTGACGCCTCTAAATCTGCTTAGAGTTTAAACTGTAAAACGGTGCTTAACATGGTTTTATTTATTCATTTAAATCTCGAATCAATTCTTTGAAACTAAAAGTTCAGGAAGCTGCTGCTGTTGAGTTGAAAATGAGGAGAAATAGCTTTTTTAAAAATTAATAAAGCTTTAATCTTTAAAATCATATACCTATGTATTATATTTATAGACGAAGCATGTCGAGGCAAAATGTGTCCAGACATGACTGCCTTTTTTTATTAGAATAGATTAGGTTTTTAGTTTTGAAATCATGCTTTAAAGTGGGATAACTTTTGGGGTTGTTTGGAGCAGTCAAGGTTTATTTAATATTTGACATATATTTAGACATTTGCCTTTAATCTGTTTAATCAATCCGCAATAATTAATTGTCAAAATCTTCTGAAATCAAGATGGCGTAACTGTTCCTTGTATAAAGATTTTATGTGACAAATTTACCTACGTCATAGGCCATTTTTAGTTTTAAAATCATTGTTTAAAATATTATTAATATATCTAGCTGGTGTCCACAATCCCGTTTGCGTGGAACTAATGGAAATGGTAACTTTTTTTAACCGGAACCATAAAATGAATGTACTATGTAGCCTAAGTTACTCCTTATAACATCAGCTATCTGCCAGTGAATGTCCGGTCAAAATAGGTCCAGCCGTTTCAGAGGTTCGCTGGTACAAGCAGACAGGCGGACAAAGAAAATAAATTTGATTTTTTGGTGTAGGTATCGTATACTACATTATCATATAACTGGTAATTTGAAATTACAAACAGACACTTATTGTGTTATTCTTTAAAGAATAATTGGGAAGGGCAACATCAATTTCACACTACAATATGCCCAGGCATATTAATCATAGAATCTAATACATTGTATAATGTATATCCTGCTGAGTGCTACGACAATTTCATGCTTAGATAAAGCATCAACGCGGAAGCTTGGCTAGAAATGATTTTCAAGGGATCCAAGTAGTAACTCAAGGGAGATAGCCATTAGAACGATTAGAGTTACCATAAAAGATACATTAAAAGTGACGCGATCATAAGTCGGAACGCATTTGGCAGCAAAACTGGAATCCATACGTCGAACAAACGCCGCTAATGATGCTCCAGGAAGTTCCACGAAAACGTTCTGCATTCAATACTTTAAAATCTACCGTCATTTTAGGTAAATACACAATGTTTATATATATATATATATATATATATATCCATGGACGCTTGACACCACGTCAATCTGTCCCCGTGGTAAGTTCTCGAAGACCTTGTGTTACGGGTACCAGACAACGGAAATATAATTAATTATTTAATACTTTTGATACTATACATATATTTAAGATTTTATTATATTACTAGCTGTTGCTCGCGTGTATAGTGTTCCCGAGGGATACTATAGTATCCCTCGGGAACACTACTTTTTCGGGATAAAAAGTAGCCTATGTTTTAATCCAGAGTCTAAACTACTACCATACCGAATTTCATCGAAATCCGTTCAGTAGTTTTTGCGTGAAAGCGTAACAAACATCCACGCTTTCACATTTATAATATTAGTAAAAAGTAAGGATACACATATTTAAAACACATCCATGACTCAAGAACACAGAAAAACTTTTTGTTCCGTCGGCGGGATTCGAACCGACGACCCCTGCCATGAGCACTATTGTCTAATGTGCCACGTATATGTGCCACGTAAATGTGCCACGTATATGTGCCACGTATATGTGCCACGTATATGTGCCAGGTATATGTGCCACGTATATGTGTCACGTATATGTGCCACGTATATGTGCCACGTATATGTGCCACGTATATGTGCCACGTAAATGTGCCACGTAAATGTGCCACGTATATGTGCCACGTATATGTGCCAAGCTAGAATTTAGACATAACCTATTTTGAACAGAGTAAAGAGTTTATCTAATGACAGTTGACACTTGTCAATTCTTTGTTTTTCTAATGAATTACATATTGCCTCAGACCAATAAAAAAAGAAAGACTTAACCATCTATGCTACGCAGTGAGGCTAGCGATAGGAAGCCGATACGGCCATAGGAAGCCGGCCGCCTGCCATTCCGACTTCAACGAGTGACGGCGCATGTCATTTTTATCTGTGTCTAGGAAATATTAAAATATGCCGTCCTGCGTTGTTAAATGGTACAAAAATAATTCATGTGCTCAAAAAAACCTTGTGGGATTACTTTTCACAAGTAAGTAGTTGAATATTTATGTATTACCACCGAAATAACGAATTTAATTTATTACTTTTAAAAATTGTCTCGGGACACAAAACCTCAACCAGTGCTGCATGCTGGTCGCAAGATATTTTTCCCCATAATAGGGGAAAAAATATTATTACGTGCTGTAGTATCTTGACAAATGTATATGTTTAACCTTAAATTCGTTATTTAGATATACACAAAATAAAACTAATGGTGACAAAGAAGGACAGATAAATAAAATAAAAATTAAGTATGTTTTGTATGAAAATAAGAAATGATATGCAATTTTATCAAGTTTGTCTACAGAATTTTGTGCTATCGTATTTTTAAATACCTTATTAATAAGTTCATCTGCCATTCTTCATCATTACATAAACCTATTTTTTTTTAATCATATCACGCAGCACGGTCTCCTGTCATGTTAATTATAATGCGTTTTACAATTTATTACTTATGATTTTCCTGCTTTTTAGGTTCCCGACTGAAACAGTGTGGAGAGAAAGATGGATTAAAGCTATAAGAGAGAGCAGAAATGAAGAAGATTGGTTGCCCTCAAAATATAGTGTTGTTTGCTCTGTACACTTTGAAGAGTGTGATATATACTACACCAAATGTGGGCTTCGACGCATCAAGAAAAATGCGAAACTAAAAATGGTTTGTATGTCGTAATGGAAAAGAAGCAATTGTTATAATTATTATTTATTACTGTTTTATAAATCATGACTATCATTTTATTACAGGTAGTAAATCTTATAGATGGTGAGCCTGAGTTTGGTCCAGAAGGTTCCGTACCAGATTTCAATCTGCATTGTTCACATAATTATCATATAAAATGTATATTTTTAGTTAAAGCACATAATCTATTAGATATAGATATTTAAGTATTTACTTTTTTCAGCAATTACCCCAGCAAACTGACACCGACAGAGATTTTGATAAAAGTTATTTACATGCTGGTACATCGTCAGAACACATGGAAGACGTATCCAGGCCACGCATATTTGGTTCAAGTCCAGATCCGATCCGTGATTCAGAATTAGAATCAATATTTGACAGTCCCAAAAAAAGTGCTCTAAGAAATCAAGTGAAAAAGTAAAAAATGCGTCTATTAATAAATCAACGTAAAATCAAAACCCTTCATCAAAGGGTCAGACGTTTAAATAAGAGAAATTAATCCCTAAAAAATATATTAAAAGAATTAAAAGAAAAAAACTATATTGATACCGACGTCTCCAATATGCTCTATGGAAATTTAGTGGCAGCAGATTTGTTTAATAACATTAATAAAAAGATTTTGGGAAAGAAGAAGATAAAATATTCAGCAGCAATAAAGAGATTTTGTCTAACTCTAAGCTTTTATTCGCCGAAAGCGTATGACTACGTGCGAAAAACTTTTCAGACATGTCTGCCACATAAAACATTAAGCAAATGGTATGCTCACATAAATGGTGAACCTGGTTTTACAGATGAAGCCTTTACAGCTGTTAAACATGAGGCTGAAGCAAGTGAAAGACCAATGTGTGCCCTTATATTTGATGAAATGGCTCTGAGGCAACAGAAGATATGGGATGGTAGAAAATACGAAGGTCTGGTAGATATGGGCACTGGTACCATTTCTGATTCAGCACCGTTGGCGTCACAAGCTTTTGTGTTTTTGCTGGTGGCAATTGTGCTAGTTGGAAAATTCCACTAGGTTATTTTTTAATAAATTGTCTGACTGGAGAACAAAAGGCTAATTTGATAAAGATGTGTCTCATCAAATGTTTTGACGCAGGAGTTGATGTAGTATCTTTAACTTTTGATGGACATGCAACAAACTTTGCGGCTATGGAGTTACTTAATTGTAATGTGAAAGATTTGCAGGCAATGAAGACGAAATTTAAACATCCGTCCAATGATACAGAGGTACACTGTTTCTTGGATCCGTGTCATGTAATTAAATTAGTACGAAATTAATTGCAATGCAAAAAAGAATTTTTTGATATAAACGGCGAATTGGTAAAATGGGATTACTTGATTCAACTCAATATTCTACAGGATGCTGAAGGTCTCTAATCTAGCCAATAAGTTGTCAGAAAGACATATTGACTTTCGAAATCAGATAATAAAAGTTAAGCTAGCCGTCCAATTACTGAGCAGGAGTGTTGCTACTGCCTTAAAAATTTGTAGAGAAGATTTAAATTTGCAACATTTTGATCAATCTGTGCCAACGGAACAATTTCAACGGAACAATATACAAAAGATAAACGATTTCTTTGATATATTTAATTCAAAGACTATGACTGAATTTGATTACAAGAAGCCAATGAACGCTAGCAATAAGAATGAATTTTTTTTATTCCTTGACGGCTTAAAAGCGTATATTAGTAACCTTAAGTTAAAAATAGTTACTAAACGAAGTGTCATGAAATATGGTAGAAAAACCTTTGTAATCACCCGATTTTATAAGCCTGTATTAGAAACAAAACGCAAGACTGGATTTTTGGGTATTTGAATAAATATTGAAAGCCTGAAATCTATGTTTTTAGATTTGATAGAAAAAGAGCATTCGTTAGTATTTTTACCGACTTATAAATTAAGTCAGGATCATTTGGAGATATTTTTCGGGTCAATAAGGATGCACGGTGGTCATAACGACAATCCAAATGTAAAGCAATTTAAAGGTATTTACCGAAAGCTTCTAACCCACCTGGAGTTGAAATGTTTGACCACTGGCTTTAGATTGTCTTGAATCAATAGAAAACATTCAAAATTTGGTAAGTTACTTAGACGTTCCAGACATAAATGATTTCAGAAAATATGTAATCGGTTACATAGCTGGTGCAGTTGCTCATTACCTAATAAAAATTAAAATGTGAGTTATGTGTATCGCGCTTATTAACTTCTGAGAGACACGACTTTCATAAACTGATCACACTAAGAGATAAAGGTGGTTTAAGCTTTCCTTCTTTTGACACTTACGATAAAGCTGTACGTGTGAACTAGTCATAAGAAAAATTGTAAAAGAACGTATCGTTATTACTTCAGAAACACAGCACAAATATGTATTGTCAGAAATTCTAAAGAGGTTTATTGGAAATAAACATACTTTCCTCAACTTAGAAAATGATCACACCTATGGCATAGAACATCAAACAAATTTAATAAGATCTATTATTGAAAATTTTATAAATATAAGATTCCACCACATCGCAAAACAAGAATCTATATTTAAAAGTTGTGACAAGCGGCAGTACTACAAAAAATTGACACAACATAAGGGACATTAATTGATTGTTAACATCTTTCTGTTAAGAACTCTTATAATTTTATGTTAAATTTTTGTTTAAAATATAATAAACAGAGTGTTTTGTTATGACATTTCATTTATTTATTTATTGACAAGGAACCCAACAAACACCACACATTATTCCCATCCCCCTCAACTCCACTCTTACGTTTGTAAAACTAGCTTTTGCTCGCGGCTCCACCCACGGTAATTGCAATTTCACACCATATACACTTCTCCATACTCCAGACAAATGTGTATGCAACATTTCATGATGATTGGTTCAATAGATAAATAAATAAATAAATATATGGATAAATCACACAGATTGAGCTAGCTCCAAAGTAAGTTCGAGACTTGTGTTATGGTATACTAACTCAACCATACGATAATATATGAGTATAACACATAATATAATATATACAAGGTGTAACAAAACTAAGTGATAATAATTTAGAGTGTGTATGTGTTCCTTGTAGAGAGTTCACCGTGAAAGTAGCAGCGCTGAAAGACCTAATTTTTTTTTACTTTTGTATGGGCAAGCACCCCTGCATCGTCACGAGTTTTCCTATACAAAAGTGAAAAAAATGTCGTCTTTCAGCACTGCTACTTTCACACTGAACTCTCTACAATGGACACATGCACACCCTAAAGTATTATCACTTAGTTTTGTTACATCCTGTATATAGTATACATCCAAGAGCCAGGTCATCATATTCCATCTTGACCTGACTGGGGATCGAACCCGGGACCTCCAGGGTGTCAGTCCGGCATCATGACCATTCGACCACGGAGCTCGTCAAATTAAACATCATAGTTAGGATTAGGATAACTGTTTTAAATGCAATTGCAAAACATAACTCTAAAATACATACATAAGTACCTACATACCCTGCAAGTTATCAAAAAACCTTTAAAAATACTTAGCATTTGAAACCTTTTATTACTAATGATTAACAATCTAATTTGATAGGAAATCTTGTAGATATTACTTTGTAGTATAATGAGACTGCGACAGGATGGGAGTTTGGCAATCTGAGACACTGAGTTGGCAACATTATTTTTTAGGAAACAAGTGCACGCCTTGCATAGATGACGCACACATTGATCAAAAGCGGCTTCACGTCATTAACTGTTAATACTCCGTCTTTCTTTTTTTATTGGTCTGAGCATATTGCTGACATTTATATTTTTTTCTAATTATTTTTTTTATTATTTATTTTGAATCATGTATTATTTAATTTGTTATGAGTTATTGAGATTCCGGAAATTAAATGTAATATGTCTATTTAATTTAATTTAAACTTTTTGGCTTAGCTAGATTAATTGTAAGTTTACTCACCAGCATGTTTATAATTTACACACGCCATTCTGATGGCAGAATGTACGATCTTTTTAATATTTTAATTTTGTAAAACCTTGGTGTATACCACACCACACTCTTGTAATAAATTATTAGAATTTATTAAAAAAAATGAAATTGAATTAGTTATTACATTACCCTAAAATAAGCTATACCTTGACCCAAATAACAGATCGTGACTCAGAGGCACTACCAAAAAAGTTTTCAAAAATGCTCGTGTTGTATCTATAAAGATAATCTTGACGAAATTCTTAAAACTCCAGCTGTCCTACCATTTCGAGACATACGACAAGGATGAAGGATGTTCAGTGTTCACTTTTGTGAACAATTAAATTTTACTACAAAATACATTTCCCGACAGGTATTCTTTACACATTATTGCAGTAACACTTCATATCATCTAGGTATACAAGTAAATAATATTGAAGTAATATCTGTTTGTAATTTTAAATTAACAGATTTTCACTTAATGCATATGAAACCATAATAAACAATACTAGCTTATAATAATAAAAAAATATTTTTCATTTTTGTCTGTCTCCCTGTCTGTTTGTTCCGGCTAATCTCTGAAATGGCTAGACCGATTTTCACGGGATTTTCATTGGCAGATAGTTGATATTATAAGGAGTAACTTAGGCTACTTTATCTTAAGGGTTCCGTTTCAGTTAGTTCTACGCAAACGAACCGAAACGGAACGAACCAGCTAGTAGTATAATAATAATTGTCTTAACCTCTAAAATCTATGTAGAGTTTTTCGGTGAGTTCACGAGTAGTCACTCTTTATTTTCATATATAACGAAATATTATTAATAACAAAACTTTATTATTTTTCAAATACATCGGTGCGCTATTATCATCAAAACTAGCATTCGTATAGTGCAAAGACCTGGTATCCACTATCCAACGTGAACTGCGTATCGCGAGTGCGCCTCTAGCTACCGATACAGGCCAGTCAAAATAGCCGATAATTATGAAATGTGGCGCCGATTGTCGCCCCATTAGGCGGCTTTGTGGCTCTGGACACTGTGAGCTTCCAGATATGCAAATGTACTCGAAAATAATTTATCCAAGGGATGTCATAAGCTATTTTATCACTCGCCAGAGGCACGTCTATCTTATTAGTTATTGTCTGATAGTGCGCACAGCGCACCGAAAACTTTGTACAGTCTTCCGATAAACATATATTTATAAGTTATTGTTTTAGATAAAAAAGTTTCTATTTGTAAAACTATTAGTAACTTAATTTCAATCTATAATGATGGAACTACTTCACTCTATGAATTTAGAAAATAGTATATTATACTTACCAAATAAGTATGTTTTTCTGTCGATTGAAATTATTATGAACTATTTAATAACTATAACAAAATCAAATTTTTTACACTCAACAAACTCTCACAGACACTGATCACACCAAACAGTTATTGTTGACTGATTTACAAAATCGGTATCAAAAAGCCAGTTTTTAGCGTCATAAACCCATAACTCACCTGTCGCAATGAAATGACAAAACATTCATAACAATTATTGCGTTCTTTGTGCAAATGTACAATAGAGAAAGACTTTCTTTTATTGCACGTTACGTGTAATCACACGCTTTGTTTTTTAACAAGCCTAACAGTCCGCTGTTAGGCTTGTTAAAAACAACACCTTTTACCTTGTCACTAGAGCTAGGTACATTTTAGTGGTTTACAGCGCCATAAAATATACGTACACGACCAAAACATTGCGGGATCCTTTCGCGCATAGAAAGGTGCGTTTGGTTTTCTTTTGAAACGTCAATTTCATAGATTGTATAACCCATTTAAAAACTTTAAAAAGCGTTTTAATTCTTTGTTCGGAGCTGCAAGGGTTATTTAAAATAAACAAAAAAGGCATCTTTTTTGAGTTTTTTAAGCGTAGTCTTCTGCGAACGCGGTCCGTTACAAAGGATTTGGCCGTTTTGTTTTCTTGTTTTTTTTTTGCTTTGTTTTATTGAAGTTAAATATACGCTACAGCTTTTGTGTTAGAATCGACTGTTAAAGGCAACTTAGTCTCGAAAAAATCGTTCTAGCGTCCACTCGGGTTAAAGTTTAAGTGAGTTTTAATATGAATTTGATTAGAAATACAATAACATGGTAAGTGTTTATTGTTTTTACTTTTTATATCTGGTAATAAAAAAATATATAATATTAGGTACAAATCAAATATTATTATGTGAGAACTATACTGAAAGTAATACCTAATAAAGAATAACATAATATAGTGATTTCGATTTCTTAATAATTTAACAATTAGTGATTTGTCTTATTACTCAATACTTATTTACTACTTAATAACCTAAATTAATAAGAAGTACCTAAGCAACTGATAAATAAATAAAAAAATGAATCACAAAAATATTTATCTGACCGAGATTCGAAACTACCACATTCTGAATTTTCGAACAAAGCCAAAGATGCAAACCAAACTGCTAATCATACTGACACAATAGTAGCGAAATTATTGTTACGAGTATATTGTTGCACGACGAAAGAAAAAACATAAACAACTTAAAATTGCTCTGTTGCGCAGGGATAATACCTAGCTAGATCAATTTTTCTCCCCCGAAACTCCCTGCATACTAAACTCCATGGTAAAACTATAAGCCATTTTCTAAATACCGATTATATATATACAAGATTGTCTCGTTTAAAGTATAAGATCATATCACTCTTATTACTACTTACTACTTAAATTATATTGGCAAGGGCAACCTAAGCGTTATGCTATTAGTATTCTATATGTATTATATATGTTTAATATTTTTATATAAATAAGAACCAGGTAGGTATATTATGTTATAGCCTTCTGTACATGTTTATGTAACGACTTTCTAACAAAATATTTTTCTGCTAATAAATATCATTTTCAATTAAAATGTCATTCAATATTTAATTGTTTGTATTAAAAATTACCTATACTATCTTCCTTATATTATATGCGGCACCCACTTACCTAATGTATAATAGACATTGACCTATAATATATACGAGGCATGTCGAAGCAAAAAGTGTCTACACTTAGACTGCTCGACTTTTGGGGTTGTTTAGGGCAGTCGAGGTTTGACATTTGTCATCTGGAGATTTTTAAATTCGCTTGCCGCAGTATAATCAGTCCCCATTTAATTGACAAAATCTTCTGAAATCAAGATGACGTAACTTTGACTTGTATGAAGATTTTTTCTTCCAAATGTAGGTTAGTTATGACTTAGTTTTGAAATAATCAGGGATTTTAAATTCGTGACATCTGACGTCTCAAGTGATAGCTTTTTGACATGACAAGGACCGTCGGGCTACCAAGTGCCGCCTGGTGACAGATAATAAGAATCGACAATTCTTATTGACCGTTTTTGATACCACTTACGCCACCAGTGTGAAGGGTCTGCCCCCTAGCGGCAGAAACAATATCAAATACCCTTATTGATCGTAGATAAAAAGCCTAACTTAGCCGTAAATTACCCCATCGTTATTTTACCAAGAGCTACATAAGAAATAAATCTAGAGAGTAAACACATTCTCTATTAATCGTTATGTCTTTTTTACCTAAAATATTTTATTCATAGAGGATAACTTACAATGGAGGATAGAAGTTTTATAAAAAAAAAACCTAATGTCACAAAATACAAGATGGCTGAATTCCACCTTCCATGTTCGAATAAAATGATCCTTAAGTCTATAGCAGTACGGGTCAAGACGCCGGCTCTATCTCGGGCAGTAAGTCTGTCCGCAGATAGGCCCCCGCCTCCCACCTCGACTATACATAACTCACCTTTGAATAAATTATTGCCATCCTATTCTTGTTCACACTCCTTTTTGTTATTCAGTAATGGAAACCTGATGAAATCGCAACACTAATGCTGAAATGACTCATGCTTCTCTATTTTAGTTTCGATTGTTTACTACGGCACTGAAGGATGCGACCTTCTGACCTTTTTAAGCTTTTATTTATTTAAATACTAGACATATAACGAGGTGACTACCTTGTATCTTTTATTTCTAGTTGCTAAAACGTAAGTAATTAATATTATAAATAATACATTCATATAACATTTCAAGAAAATCAATTCAGATTTGCTGACATACGCCCGAAACATATAACGTATCTTACTATCGTACTTATCTAGAATCTTACATTGACTTCAATCTCAGATTCTTAAACAAAAATTGTCGAAATTGACGTAAATCTAATCTTAGGATCGTTGAAATGTATTGAAATCTTGATCTCAGATAGCTAAAATGATTATTAATTTCGGGCGTTAGTCATAACATGACATTTTAATGCTTCGAGTTTAAATAAGACCGTGCACATTCAGTTAAGAAGTCATTCAAAATATTTGAATATGATTTGAATGCTTTTAATCGATCACACCTGCTTTCGTAGCGCGTCAGTAGAAGATAACCTGGGGGTCAAAATATATTTTTTTAATATGAGGTCAATATGATAGCAGTATGTAAACATCGCCTGGCTCATTATAAATTGAAAGTGGAGTTAAATTACGGCTGTATCATTCAATCAGCCCGCTAAGTGCTAAAGAGCCCCATACTTTTTAAGCGTAAGTGGACTCAAGACGGATTTTATCTCATGATGTAAACTCTGTCACGACCGTACGACGTGACTAACATACAAATTTACTTCACCATAAATACATTCGAGGTACCTATTATTTTATCTTAAAACACTAAAATTACCAAAGGTATAATTTAGCTCTTTATCTATACTAGGTCCTAGGATAAAAAAATCTGATAGACCGTCGTATGATACCCGCCAAGAATTTAATCGGAAATGAGCAAATCATCTGTTTCGTGCATTTTCGGGCGTTTAGCATTTATATAGTCTGGTCGTATTAACTTATTTTACATTAAAAAATTATATTTTAACTTATTTACCAATATTATTCCGCACATCGCAAATATAATATCAAATTATAAACCCCTTCAAATGTCCCCTAGACAATAAACAAAAGGGGTTTGTATAAGGTACACGGATAGAGTTCCCCGACGGAGTCGTTAGAAATAGTTGTGAGTTGGCGAGTTATGGACACCGTAAAAGGATGTATCTGCGGCGACAGGGGACGATAAAACTGTAGGGCCTGGAGTTCCAGCACGGAAACTAGATTTGCTCTTGTAGATGGCTATCTTTGTTACGAAATGCAATTTATTGAAAAGCAACTCGCGGAGTCCCTTTACAGCTAATGTAGAGCCAAATAATTTTAAAATAAATAGTTGTTTAATTTAATAAAGTATGACACGTATTAAAATAAATGATAGGACGAATGATATATTGACTCTACGTAGGATAGGTAAGTGAGAGTAGAGTAGAGTGAATATTATATTAACATTTAACAATATTATTAAACAAATATATTTGCTTTAAAATGTACATTTTTTATGAAACGCAAACAACGAACGAGCTTTTAAAATTTACTTCGATATTTATTCAAATTACTTTTAAAAATCTCTCTAAAATCGAAGCTTTATAAACTAAAACATTCTAAAAATGTTTACACATTACGCATCGTTAGGACAATTGCATACCATTTTAAAACACAGCACCAAGATGAAAATAGAAAACATTCAATCAAATAACTTACATGAACACTTTAGGAATCAACGACGCAAACGCTATGCAGTCACTTGCGCCGGCGCACTTAATTCAGCCACATTGAAAATGCTGTCCGTTGCACTCAAACTCATCGCCACATTCAAATTTAAACTTTAACAGCATAAAATAAAGTCTAACTCCACTTGGCGCCGGACTGCAGATCCGACTTCTATTATTCAGCTGTAAATGCGATTTATAAGACTCTGAACGATGTGTAGAATATTGTTTTAGGTCCTGACATTCATGTTTAATGTCTTTGTTGCGATGAGATTCCAGCAAGAAGAAATTATGGAAATGCCGTTGTTATCTGCTAAGACCATTTCAATCCTAGATACCGATTTTAGAACCAGCATTATAAATGGTATAATCTGAAAGACGTGTGTTAGAGATTTCTTGTTTTTAAATGTCAATATTACATACCTAGTATGTACTTCATATAAGTAAGAAATAAAGCATGCCGCACCCTACGTCTAACAAAGTGACTTACGGTTTAAAGCCAATTATTTATTTATTTTTTAACCTTTAAGTCACATAACCTAACATTATCTTGATAAAAACCAACATGTGCGTCATTATTTATAATCTACATTTTTTACCAATGAGTTATTTGACTTTAAACTTCACACATTCACAAGAAAACCTGAATTATTCATAAAAGAATATAATATTTTTTTACTGTATAAAAATTCATATTATAAGCAAATTAAGATCGTTTATATAATAATATCTAAACCTGTTAAGCGGTTTGAGCGATAAATGATTGAAGATTAAATAATAATCAACTGCACACTCGTAAAACAAAGATTAACATACAGTTACGGGTGTAAATTGCCTATAACTTTGATTTTTACGACTAAATAATCGTAAAGGAACCCTGGCTGTGCGGCGGAGTCGAGACGGCGCTCTACGTTAGCGCTCTACAGCTGTGCACATACCTTTTTCTCTTGGTTGGGTTATAGAGAGCGGACAATGCAAACGGGAGGCCCATTCTGATGCACTTTTATTTTACGACGCACTAATAACATAAAACGCGGAACGTCTCAACAACTGTAACAAGCCCATTAGCAGGAGCAGGACAAAAAATGTGCTATATTTTGTTTCTTGTAATATTTTATAAATCCGTAATTTTTTTGTAAGTCGACTTAGTACCTACCTCCATAATTATGTATTAACAACAGCCTCCGTGGTCTAGTGATTAGAGCTTAGCTCTCGAATCGGAGGTCGTGGGTTCGATTCCCGCATTGGAAGAAAACAAAATGTTTCCAAGTTTGGTTAGGACGATGCAGGCTGATCACCTGATTGTTTGACAAGAAAGATGATCCATGCGTCGGATGGGCATGTAAAAAGTCGAACCTGCGCCTGATCTCTCGCCAGTCGTGTCGGTCATCCGTCCCACTGGGTTATGAAAGTAAAGGAAGAGAGAGCGCTCTTGTGTACTGCGCACACATTTGGGCACTATAAAATTACTCTTGCGTAAATGGCCTAGTTTCAATAAAACTGGCCACCGTCATCGAAATCGGTGTGGGAGTTATTAATTAGGTATTAAGCAATAAAATATAATATTCAAGCTTTTACAATGCAACGAAAGAGAAACAGTGTTAAACTTTACAGACTTTTTTTATTTTAATAAATTAGGTATACCTACCGTTTATTTAAAAGAAAATCAACTGCGTAAAATAATTTTAATGTGTCCTACCAGTGTCACACTCACTACTAAGATGAATCTAATGATACCTCTTAAGCTCAAATGCGATAATCCGTTTAGGCTCTATAGCGTGCCAAAGAAATATATATACATACACTTGAAAAACATCACATTCTTCAGGCGCAGTAGGGTAAAGTAGATACTTACCTATTAACTACGTACGACATGTATACACATTTTTCAAAATAGAGGAATTCTTACCGAAAATATACAACATCGACGTAACTATTCCAGTAAAATTGAAACTTAAAAAGCTCTACACATTTATAGAGTACATAACGGCCATTCCATTTGGCCGAGTCCGGCACTTCGCGGTTAGCATGGCCAAAATTCCGAATAATTAAACAACTGAAATGTTAACTGCATCTTGTATAAATTTAATAAGGATGGGTAATTGAGCGCGCAACGGGTTCGGGTTTGGCCAAAAACCAAAATGGCCTGTGGTCCCGTAATGTAGAGTTCGCTTGTTGCAAACCTAACAATATAAATTGATATTTATATTTTTATATAAAAGTTTAAATATTTTGTGTCTACTATTTTGTATCTACTTTTTAAATTTTTTTGAAGTCAATTTTTTGTTTACTTTCAAATCCCGTATTAATATATTAATATCAAATGATTTTTTGGACTCTCTAGAATATAAAAAGTTGTAAAATTAGTCTACCACCACCCAACCTACCATTATACATTATAGCTAGTAGCAGATAGATCTGCTTAGGCATCTTGTGACTAGAGGAAAATAATATAAAGGCTTCAAAATTAATCAACCAAGACCTTCTAAGATGCTAGAGGTTAGTAAACGTCTTGAATCGACCGATAATAATGAATGTGATGGCACCGACGCCATCAGCGTATGAAGCGGCCGTTTCGGCTACATAAACAGCCCGTATAATAAAACCACCAAAACTCGACACCTCAACTACCCTTATCACTTTAAAGATAGAGTCGAAATTTCTGTAGCCGGAGGTCAGAGATATCGGTCGTCCTGGCTCTCCCTCTACCGCGGCGGGAGGGGCTCCGGGCGCTGGGTTTACATACGACGCAAGATGGCGGACATTTTATACTAAGCGCTCGAGCCAATCGCACGCTTTTTTGTGATTGATAAATGGTCCCTTTGAGGGATCAGTTGATCCCTCTACCTGCTTTGGTATTATTATTAAGTTCTTGCTATTTCGTTTCTTTTTGTTGTTTGATTAGAAGTAGGCTAGTTAAAAGTAGCAAAATTATCTACTTTCCTAAATAAGTAGGTACTACCTACTCAGATTTGTATTGGTCTACTTATCTGTTACAAGTTATTCAATTGGGAAGTATAAGTAGTTTTAAATAAGCAGACGTACCTTTCTTGATAGGTACATTAGGTAGATCAGACTGTCAAAAAGTATGATGGCTAAAATATATTTGTATACATATTACTAGATGTCGAGCCTATACTAGCTTCGGAGGAAATCTGTAACAAACACCACACTCGAGAATTTTTTATTAAGATAATCTAATTCCTGTTAAAGTCATTGAGGGACCTATTAACATAACATTATACCTATAATTTTTAGAAGTATAAAATGTCCAAAAAATGTTTTGTTAGGTATGTTATTACATTAGATCGTGTGAAAATACCCATAATGGATAATATCTTTTTTTATTGCCAATTTGTAAGCAAATGAAGTTCTGAGATGCAATAAATTTACTTTTTATAACTTATACAATATGCAAAATAATACAATGATTATGGCCTTTATTTAGTGTTAATATTTTTAAAAGCTTATACCTATCTGGTACAAAATTTAATTGTGTGTGTTTTTTTTACTAGATATTGATAATAATTTATAAATTCAGTAAGGTCAACCCAAATTGTTATTACTTGGCAGTTATACCTATTACTAACATTAATTGAGACGCCGAACATGCCACAATTGCCATGACCTGTTTAAATATCTAAGTAAAATAAAATTTGTTCTTATAGGTAAGTAATTTTATATACCTATATAAAAATAATATAATAAAGTTTCCAATTTCGCTTATAATACAAAGTTATAGGAAAAAAAAATATTATATAGACTTCACAGGGCGCCTAGCCTTTCAACTATTGTACAAATGCAAACGGTAACACTTTGCTATTTCAGTATATTCATCGATCCGCATTAGATTTTTTTAAAGGAAATTAAAAAAAAAAAAATTCAGGCGCATGTAAACCCAACTTTATCGCGCGGGGGCGCCGGGTATTTTCATCCGTCCCAACCGCGTCCCCGTGACCACCGTGCCGAGCTTTATTTCCCGATTCCAACTCAGTACGTTTAATAACTAAATATCTGTACTATTTCTGTTGACATTTTATATCTAAATTCAAAATATCTTGAACAAAGATTTTAGAATACCATCGTTGGTCTTGAATTTAGAAAGGAGATCATGGATTTTGGGCCCAGATCTTGGAGATACCAATAAAAAAAAATGTGATCATCGTAGGGGAATTCAAATCAATTTTAGTATTTTTACTATGGCAACAAATTTCTAGAATGAAAGTTACTAATGAACTTTGTATGCTAAACAAAACTATGAGTATATAAATAATATCCGAAGCAAGTTTATTGTGTCTCTCTGCCAAAGTTTTCAAAACTAAAATAGGCTTTGACGTACATTTGACAGAACAAATACTTATACAATAAAAAGTTACGCTATCTTGGTTTTACCCATACTTTAAATGTCAGCCATCTTGTTTTCACTATACTTCAAATGTCAAAATAAAATAGCAAAATAATAGATATTTTTATATCTAAAAGCAAAATAACCCTAAAAAGGCGTTTACTTTTTAGCATAAATAATTACAATTCTATTTAAAAAGTGTGCACATACCTTTTCGTAAAAAAATAATTTCCTATGATATTTTTGGGCGGAATGTCCTGAAAGAAATAAAAATGAAAGTCGATTTAGGAAACATTATATTATATTGTACAAATAAATTGTTTACTATTGAATATTGATTTCGTTCAATTACAAACATGAATAAGAATTTAATTCCGGTAACATTGCAACACAAAACCGCACCAAATATAAATGTCTACGATACGATCTAAGAAACTTATCTCAGAAATAGATTAAAGCGACTTCACAAATTCTGAATTGTAACCGCGGAACCTGGAATAATATTAATTTTAATACAACGCGGCTGTCGTAGTTCTAAATCTTATACAATAGTCTTACAAAATTACCACATACATCCCTATTGTATCTCGAATTTGGTATCTACTTTACCCCGTTCGTTAGATAGCAGTAAACCTATTCAAATGAAAGCAGCCAGTGAATCTAAGGATATCTCAGCCGCAAGAAGCTGCATTGTTATTGTACAATGTTCACATAAATATATCACCTAGATAAATATTATCTGTGGTAATGTGACTTGAGATTATTCTCTTTGCGCCAGATAATAATATTAGCTTCGGATAAATTATGTTTTTTTTGCTTCGTTGAACGTGATAAAATTGAAATGGTGATGTCTAATTAATGTTCTATTTGATACCATTTAGACCAGTGTAGGTACTCACATGATGGTATAACTTTGAAAGTAAAGTATGTAAGAGTAACCCATCTGTAGTCTTTAACAAGTATCAACTTCATTAGTACCTATTACCTAATTAAAATTATATTTAAAAACTTATAAATATGAGACGTATTTGTATATTTAAACTTAAAACATAAGTTAACCCATGCAAAACTAAGCATACAAGCCAAGGTATGTCATACTTTAATCAAAATATACCTACACAAAAATAAAAATATTAGGACGACTAGAAATGTCCTAAATAATAATTAAATATTTTGAATCTATTGCGTACTAGGTACGCATTAGATTCAAAATATTTTATAATATTTTGAATTATTAATATCAAAACAAGCAGTAGATAACGTATCTTAAAACACTTAATAAAACAATCACGCAATACCATGACGAAGTACGGAAGTATTAAATTAGGGATACCATCCCACATAATCACATTAGACTAATATTTTGTTTTCAATGCTAGATATTATAGAATTTACCATTCCTGCTTATTATGTCTAACCATAGGGTAAATAGTAAATAGACCTATACGAACGTAATTTAGATAAACGTGAATTCTTCTTTTGAATATACAGTTATGAGTTTCTAGACTCTATGTTTTGTTTCTAATTTTTAGTTAAATGTTGGCAACCCTTAAAACAAACAGGGCGCTGAATGCCAACGCTGCGCACGCGCCGACTCATATCCGTCGAAACATTTATTTTTATTTACATTTTCTGCCCGCGATGCGGTCTGATGATGAACAAATGTCTACTGGTGATGGCAAATGATCGATGAAGATATTCGGTTTAACACCCTCCAATTTGGTGGTTTAATTTAAAACTCAGCTGACAGATTTAGGCGTATGACAATGGAATAATGTTGCTGCTTACGTTACCAAACACAAAAAAATCCTAACCAAGAACATAGTCAGGACACGACTAAGGGGGTGCCGTAACGACCAACGCGCAATAAAGTTTTTTCAAATTACTTCTAGGGCTAGAATTAAAAAAAAAATTCATCCCCACTTCACATACACCGTTAAAATGCAAAACTATATTTTTTTAATAACGCCAAAAATAATATTTAAATATATTATGTAATCTATAACCATGCAAAATTTGGCCTAAATATTTATATTAATAATTACCGAATTAGGTAGGGATGACGAATAGACGGACGAAGAGAGCCGAACTATAAAGGGTTCCTTGTAGCTATTACGGAACCCTAAAATATATAATGAAAAATATAAAATTGGAAAGTATGTAATTGTGTAAATAGTACCTACTTAATCTTCTACTTAGGTATATATACAGTTATACTGTATGCTATACACAGGTAGGTAATATTAATTGTAAGTTCCATATTAGTTAGGTATGTAAGTAAGTAGAAGGTTAAGTAGGTAATTAAAACCCTACTTAAGTAGTTTAATTATAGGTGTATGACTGTACAAAATTATAAATCAATATAATAAATCTAATCCTTCAGATTAAGTACTTAATTAAGACCCTAATTCACTGGTCTTACATTTTATTTATAATTAAGTATAAAATATAAGACTAGTATACGGCAAGCTATTTATACCTACTTATAAATTATAATATTGTAACTAAGTAGTACTTAAGTAGATAGATAATATAAATATTGTTATTTGTTACATCTTCTTATTTATAAAAATATATATATTGCTTTGTTATCAACCTAGATGAAAATTTTATAATATGATTTAATTATTGAACTATTTCTACTTTTACTTACCAACTTATTTATTTATTCTACTGAAATAAACATTAATGTGGAAACAAAATAGCCTTCAATGTATGTCTATCTCCGTAATATAATCTTAACTTACCAAATTACCTAGTTTTATAAAATAAGTCAAAAATATATAACGCAAAACAAAACAAAAAAACAAAAATATTTTTACCAAAAATGCGGAAAAGACTAGAATGCGTATTCGGCGTTTCACCTTTCATCTCATGTCGTGAGAGAGAAAGAGACAAAACACTCGTCGCAACTGTCATGTCGTAATGGCGGGCACATGGAAACAAATAGTGAGCTTATAATGATTTAATTGCATATTTCTATACAACACAACACCAAACACACGTATAATCAATCACTTAAGCGTTATTTACTCATAGTAATCAGTAGATGAACTTAATTCTATATTTATAGCACAAAACTGATAAAAGTCGTTCGTCACTGAAGGCATCGGTCGCCATATCCATTTTCTGCGCCAGGGCCGTATTGCACCAACCTGTAAAATAAAATAGATTAGTTGACAGTTTTTTTAATGCATAAATGAATAGTACTTTTAAATATAAGTAACTTCTCAGAAGAACATACCTAATGTATGTTTTTGCATTTCATGTAAAATACAAAAACCTTCATTGCTCAAGTTCGAATATTTTTTTACGCTAATTATGTAAAAAACAAAATATTGGCAGTTATAGTGAATGCCAATAGAAGTGAAAATAAAAATTATAAAAGAAAAAGAAATATAAAGAATAAAAATATTTCTTCTGACCGAGTTTCGGACCCGATACCAATCGGTCAACAACGCAAAATCCAACCGCCTACGTAACTGCGCTATGCGTATCTGACATTAGTTTTCAGAATCACTCATATCTTATTTGTATTACACGACGAAAGAAAAGCCAATTTTATGCTCTTCATAACGTTTTTCGTGACAGAATAATCGTATTTAGAAGTTTCACTTCAAAAATATTCCAACTTTTTGTAACTTTGAAATGCACCTAGTTCCAAAACCACACATATAATTTTATATTTTTTACATTTATGAAGTAGAAATACCTAAATATTTCAGAATATATGAATCAAACTAAATATTTAACATGTAGTCAACTTCCCTTTTATAGCGTTTTTAATGTAACCAGAGGTCGCCAGCGGTTCTGTGGTCGAAATTTCCCCATTTTAATTCATATATTTTTAAGTTTCAACTTTATAAAGGTAATTTTGCTTTTAGATAGGAAAAAAATATAAATTCAGTGAGTGAGATTGACAAACGTCAACATGGCAAAATTGTATCTATCAAACGCACGGTAGTGTGTTTGAATAATCTGAGGTAGTGTATATATTGTGTGTTTTTATTATATTAGTATATTAATTTATGTATTTCTAAGCATTATTATAAAATATTTGCTTTCTGCATCCACATAAACTTTAACTGTGCCAAATATCACACTCACTCGTTCGCACAATTATTGTTAAACTGTACTGAAATTATTTGATTCACGCGACACTATCAAGTAGTGCAATTACACAGGGTGTGATTTTGGAAAATAGTAAAATTGCAAAAAAAAAAAAAAAATTTTGTCAATATCGTGCTCTCGGCTCCGTTTAACATTTCTCGCTAACCCTCATAGTTTTGGACTTTCTCTACTAAGAGTACTAAAGAGTACTAAACTTTTGAAACTTTTACTCTGTAGGAGTAATAAAAAAAAAACTATGCTAAAGATCAAATTGACTTATCCAGTAATGTTAAAGTATTTTTTTATTGCCTCGCAACTTTATAAAGAAAATAAGGAGATTGAGTAGGTAACTGTTTAAACCTAAGAACACTCGGTCGGCATCAAAATTGGAGCAAAACAATGTATGTGTGGAATTGAAGCATATTGATAAGCTTAATCCAAATATACAAACAGAATTGATATAGCACGTCTAGTTAAGCAACATTTGACGTATTTTTGGTACATTTCTTGCATTTCATTAGCATTTAGTTTTATTTTACATTTTCCAGTAAACATTGGTACCGTGTGTGTTGAGCATGTTGATAGGTTCCACCTAGGTTTTGCGAACTTGGTAAAAAGATATAACACCTAGTGATCCATATAAATGTTAGCTGATTTCTGCTTGAAAGTCCATCGCGAAACAACATAATATAAAACTACACTATACAAAAAGTGAATTACCAAATAGTTATGTTTTATATCTTATAAGTATTTTATTATTATTTATTAGTATTTTAATTCATCTAAAATTAAATTTAATATCATATTAGTCAAATAATTTTGTACTTTTTTATAGAAATAAGTATTTAATATGTAAAATTTCGTAAAATTTAAATAAAAAAACTAAATAACTAGATGTGATAGAAACATTATGTAAACAGTTTTGGATTAAGCACACTAAAGTACATTAAAATCACATAATTCTATATATAAATAAAGTATTGGCACCCAACTTTAAAATAAAAAATTGTTGACCAGTGGAACCAAAACTTCATGATCGTGAATCGTGATTCATGATCTGGGTCGCTAAATTAGGATAATTTAACGTAAATTATTTTAAAAGTACAAAATATTTGCACCGAAACTGAGATATTAATTAACTTTCTCTTACGTTAATGACTCTTTTGTTTTACGCTTTGGCGCGATCATTGACTTTCGAGACACTGTCGTACTGTACCCAAAAAATAGGGTGGCTATTTTGGCATAAATAACAAAAAACAAAGTTGTATGATTTTGATACCCATAAGTCTTTTTAACGACGTAGCACGTAGGTACCATAAATATTTAACAGGCACATAATATTCTCCTATTATTAAAGAGTTAAAACTCAAAAGTTTGAGTACGGGCCTGGGAATACTTGCTCCGCCCATTACAAGCAACAAAAGTCTACAGTGGCGTTTCTTCAAAATATCTCGTTTGGAGGCCATTTTGACGATTGAGTGCGAGCGAGACAGGGACGTGGCAGTATTGTGGCAGTTAAATGTGTGTGAATGAGACAATTATGCTAAGTTAGTATCGTTATAATGTAGTGCAGATTGAGAGAGCGTGGGGACACTTTATTTAGTATCTTTATTTTGTAGCAAGTAGAAGCAGTTGGCAAGTTTTATACAGCGTTGTAGATATTATTAATATTCATCTTATATCTAAAATTAATATAATCTCAAGGAGAGATAAATACGATTGTAGATAATAACATAGGAAGGTGCGTTTAATTTAGTATAAATCTAATAATTAAAACTTTTGTAGTTAAAGAAAATAGCCCTACAGTGTAATGCAACTTTTTTTTGTTAGCTGGAAGTTGGAACTTTGACATCTAGGCCCAAACTTTCATGTAGAGTGCTTTTCACAAAAGAAGTCCCGCGGCAATTTGTGGAACTAATTTTGTTAAATTGTTATTACAATGCCTGAGGTTGTAAAAAGTGCTGCCCGAGAAATAATGCTCAAGGTAAAGGAGTTTTGTGAACAGAACAGCATAATTAACATATTCTGATACCTATTAATAATGCTGACAACATTTTGTTGCGCGATCACAGCGCCGCGTTTAGGGAACTTCTTTCATGATAAGGACTCTGGCGTGAATCCATTGGAACAATACTTGGTTGTTTACTTTGAAATTTCAATACCTACTTAATAATCAATAGGTAGGTTTTTAAGTACTTAAGTTCATTGCACCATATACTTTTTAACTATTATTAACTGTCGTTTATTAGTGCATAAAAATTATAGCAGGTACCTAACTTAATTGTTTGCGGTTTCTAAAAATAATAAAGAAATTACATACCTAATTATATCATTACATTATTTGGGTTACTAATTAAAAAAACAATCATTAATATTAAGTAGGTATATTATTTTGTACACCTTTTGAGCTTTTATGCATAATATTATGAAAGAAACTTATTGTTTCCCCTCAGATCAAAACTCTATGATGACTACAACTGAATTATCTATAAAATAATAATTATTGTTAATAGTAGGCATCACGTAGATCAACGTTCAGAAAGTGTATAAAAATACCTATTTTGAATAAATAATTTTGACTTTGACTTTGACTTTAATAGAATAATTATTGTTATTGGCACTTGCTTTCCAGATATTATTTTTATTACAAACCTTAATGTATCTGTAAATATAGCTCTGAAAAATATGGTATTGGGTAAAAAGGCCGGACACCCTACATTATTGAGTATTTTGTCTCAGTATTATTAAGTACGACAATAAAATAGTTTCTAAAATCTTTTTGATTTTTACCATAAATCTTCTTAAATTTTAATGAAATATAAATAAAATCGAAGGCCAAGTCAGTCTAAGTACTTTATTATAAATCAGTCCAAGTATTGTTATAAAGACAACAATGATAATTAAATTCTAGATAAACTTATTCTATCACCATTTTTAAATTCTAAAAAGCCTAACAAGACCCGGATAAGCCAGACACCTTTTATATTGGTCGGATCCGCAATCAAAGAGCCTAACTATGTCCGGTTTTTTTCCGGACTCCTGGCAACCCTGCCGGCAGGTGACGTAACACGCCTGTAAGTTGCTACAAAATGTAGGTAGACTCAGGTAGAGTCATGACTCATGACTCTCATATCTCTGCAGTTTGCGCGTTTATGTTGAGACTAATTATAGTAAACCGTTTGTATTTGATGTAAGTAAGCTAATTAAGTTGTTTTTTTACACTAATGTTGTAACAAAATATTCCAATTTTTTTGTAACTTTCAAATGCACCTCATTACAAACTTTACTACACGTAAAATGTAGGCAAACAAGCCTGGGACTATAATATTATGATCCGGGATCCGGCTGACCCGGGAAATGTCGAGTGTCGAGCTGTCAAATATGACATTGACATTTGACTAGACTTGTGTGTTCTATTTTCAACTCTATGGTATTAGCGCAGAGTTCTATTTTCAATGCTCTAAATTTTCCCATGCCCGCCGGATTCTGGTTCAGACTTATCTTATTAAGTACTTATCTAGTACTTATCTAGTAGAGACTTATCAAGTACTAGATAAGTAGGTAAGAGGTAACCTAACTAGTTCTAACTACTAACTAGGCAGTAAGCTATTATTATAATTATTAATACGTAAACAAAAACTTTCAGTACAGTTTTACGAGAATTGTGCAACCGGAGGTGTATGAAATTTGGCCGGTCAATTAAATGCACCGGGACATAATCTGTAAGTTGTTTTAAAAAACAACGGCAAATTAATGTTTATGTGGAGGAAGGTGTGCAAAAAGCTAATAAATTTTAGTAGTAATGCTTAGAAATACATAAAATTTTCTCTAAATAAGTTAGTCTGAACATAAACGCACAAACTTCAGAGATATGAGAGTCATGAGTCGTGACTCTACCTGAGTCTGCGTCAAGTCATGAGTAGTATATGAGTATTTGGTATGGTTATTACCAAACCAAACACACTACCTCAGATTAAATGTTAACATACACACTACCGTGCGTTTGATAGATTGTATATCATTCTTCCGTGATAGATACAATTTTGTTAATCGTTGATGTTTGTCAATCTGTCACATTTACATTTTTATCAGTCTCAGAGATAAAATGCCCTTATAAAGTTTGAACTTAAAAAATTATAATGATGAGTTATTCTGGGCGAATTTAGAACACGGTTCGACCGCTAGTTATCAACATAGTTTTAGGTTTATATAACGCATACCTACCTACTGATAAAGTCCATAACGAAACGATGTTGCATAGAACATCTACTAATAAAACATGAGCATAAACCTAATTACTTAAGCGCACCGTAACTTACAGTTCTGACCACGGAAAATGGCACGTAAAGTTCCATGTTCCGAACCTAACGTGTAAATGCGCCGGGCCGACAGTCCGATCTGGCATGTCGATGACAGCGCATTTTCTACGTTTGAACCGCGCGCTATCAGCTATGACCAAAAAATATGAAGAAGCGTTATAAATCTATGGCTATGACTTATTCCAAACCATGACGCATTTTTAGTCGTAAATATAACGACAACTCGATCCGCAGTCCAAACCATACAGTGTTCTGAGTGCGAGTTTTTGTCACTACTCGCCGTGAAGAAGTTTTATGGCATCGAATAAGTTAAAATTGTTTGCCACTAGAGGCGTCGTTTGGATACCATATAAATTGTAGTTAACTTTTTCACGGCGAACAGTGATAAAAACTCGCACCCAGCACACTGATCCTTCCGCGATTTGGAACGCAGTCCAATCCGCAGTCCGAACTTTTACGTGTGCAGGGCGCTAATAGCTCGAAGAATCAGATTACTAGGAATCTAAGCTCGAAGGTAACACTAACAACGCAAAGCTCTCACTTGTAACGCCTTATGCGAGGTCGGTGGCATTGTAGTTCCACGCGTACGGCACAGATGTCGTGATTTCATTCATGATCGGAGCGCTCGTAAAAATAAATTTTATTGTTATGACGAAAATAAAACGCTTGTCGTCAATTTAAACATAATTTTACTGTGTAATAAGATTTATTTTATGATTAACAAGTGTCTAGGTGAATTTATACAGTCGAATGATGAATAAAGTAATAAAATCCGGTTTTACGATCTTGTTATCGTGTTAATATTGACGTTTAAGCTACATTTTGTATGCAAATAATAGCACGCGATAAAAATGTAATGAATGTGAATTATTGCTTAGACTCGAATTGTTTGATAGTTTAATTAACAATTAGGGTAATATTTTGACGTTTTGTATTATCGTGTATTTGTGTAACCGATAAATTATGTAATTTACGAATATTTATAATATTTATATAACGTAGCATACACACAATATATTCTTAAATATTTGATAGTACTTAATTAAAATGTTATCTTAAAACAGCCAGTCATTCAAGTTAAAGAAGCTGTAGCAGACTAGGACATTAAGTAGTGTGTCAGTTTGACACTAGGTGGCGCGGTAGTAAAAACCATTTCAATCTTTGCGCTTTTTACATTGATGACTATTTTCTAGTTATTATATTATATTAGACTATTTATTGTCAGTAAACCTATATTGCTAAAGAATGCTAAAGAATGTTACAGATAACATTTAAATATCAGATAAGTGAAAATCATAAAAAAACCTTTACTTAATGAAGATAGATGGAGTAAGGCTGGGGTGGAAGTGATTTAAAATTCTTGTTTTTACAGGTGATAAGCTTAAAATTATAGTCTATTCGCGTAAGGGAGGCAGTGAATGAAGGCTTACTTTAATTGGTTAATGTGAACATAGCCTACGCGTCATTTGACATCTGCACGCATGATCCACTGCCTTCTTAACGCGATTGTACTATAGGTAGCAATAAACTGCGATAGTATGAATTTTATTTTTTGTTTGAACAAACAACATATTTTATTCACCGTATTGTAATAAATGAGCAGGGGGTCTAAAAAGGCCACTTAAGGTGTTTTATATTATTATGTTTCATATTATATTTTTTTACAAACAAAAATCGTGAAATGGTAAAATGACTACATGATTCATCTAATTTCATTATATTAGAAAACATAAATTTTGACAGTTTTCAATAGAAATGCGTAAAATGGCGCACTTATAAAATGAATTGAAAAAAATATATTAAACATAATATAAAACACCTAAATTGGCCTTTTTAGACCCCCAAACCGTTCATCTGATTGAAATATAAAAGTGAACGACAATATATTCATAATAATTATTATGTGAGGACAGATTTTAAATGATATTATAATTTATTAATGCAAGCTGAACACTAGTGTTTGATATTTTTTCTGCCGCTAGGGGGCAGACCCAATGCACACAAAGCGTCATTTGGTGGCGTAAGTATACAAAACGGTCAATAAGAATTTTCGATTCTTTTTCTGCCACCAGGCGGCGCTTGGTAGCAAAAAGGTTAAAAAGCTGTCAGACGTCACGAATTTAAAAACCCTCATTATAAAGAATTGATATCTTGTTCAGTTGAAGACAGGCCTGGTGTACGTACCACTTTTGATCCTTATTGGCAAGTTTAAGATCGAAAAGTGGTACACCGGATCTGACGGCGACCATACAAACTCTATAAATAAGCTTCAGCTGGAATGTCTTTGACATGATAAGCAATGATCCGTCTTGTCTATCTGTTAGTAGTCGTATCAATCATGTTTATAATTAAAATACAATCGTGGATGATCTGGTATGCGCCTCGGAAGTTGGCAGGCAACCTTGGCGCGGTGCCTGCTAACTTGTCAATGAGCTACGCAACCAGAGTGGCGGTGTGTGGTCCAGATATTTTTTGTTGAGTAGGTACAATATCGGAAAAGTTCCTGCTCGACCAGTTTCTAAACATTTTCCTTTGCACTAGGCCGCCTCAAAATGTTTAAACACAAAAGACGTGTCCGCATCGACATCAGGAGAGTTTGTAGGCAATATTTACAATGTGTGCGAGCGCACGATTCATCGACGCTGTTAAGTGCTTTTAACCTGTTGTGTAAGCCTGGTCGAGCGGCAACTTGTTCGAAAGTACGTTTTACGCAACAGATTAAGTAGAGTTCGCCTAATCTTTTTAAACATTTTCGAATCTAAGCCTCTATCCCAATACAACCCAGTATTAGGTATCTAGTATCAAATACCTATCAGCTAAGAAGCAAAAACACGCTTTTCATCACATCTAAAAATATGTAATTAAGAATACCTTCTGACGATAATCTCAAGCAAAGTTACAAATTTCTTTATCTTATACTTTAGAAATACCAGGGGGGGGGGCACACTTATAAACCACTTTGGAGGCCTATTATTCGAAAATGGTTGACTTTGTAAAAAAAGTTATGTATGTAACCCTTACCTTTGTTTAAAAAGACATATCGATAACGATTTTGTGGTTAAAAATTTTTACTAACAGAGCGTTCATACTTTAGAAAGATCCAAATTTTACCAAGATCGTCAGTTGTAACACAAGAGGGGGGGACACCACAAGTCACAACCTGGCATCGAACCTGCACGATCACGCGTATGACTCAAGGGGTCTTCTTATATTCACTACGTCATGGAGCTTATAATAAAGCTAGACACGTACTATAAAATTAAATATTAATTTACCTGTTATTATCCTAAGGAAGTTAGGATAGGTAAAATAGGAGATATTTTTATTTATTCTTTTATTTTTCATACACATTATTTGTGTTTAATATTATAAATAGTATTAAAACATTTATTAAACACAAATGTAAGATCAAAAATGTAAATTCTTGTAGTGGTGAAATAAAATCGACAGCTACTATAAAGCAGTTTATGTGTTCCTTCTTTTTAATCTGTGGTTGTGGTGTTTTGAACTAAAGCAATAATAAAGAAATAGCTCGCAAGATGTATTCAACGTGCGTTGCCAAGGAATCATGAACAAAAACTAATAAATCGATCTAAATAGTCGCTCCATCATATCAGTCTATTATGAGTGTAATATCAATCACACAGCAATAACTGACGATAAAAAGGAAAATTACAGTCATAATGTTGTAACTGGATGTAGCAGACATGTAGGCGCTATAAACACATAAAGCATCGCCTTTATCTTAAGTCAATAATGGTTCTATTAACGAACCACGTGTTTCGCCATAAGCTTTGGAATTTATACTCGCCCGGGGCGTATACGAAATCTGAGCGGCGTTTGAGTACAAACGGCGTAATTCACTTGACGTTTACGAGCTGTAGTGGCAGTAAAAATGGCGTTTACGGGCGGCACGAGCGCCCGCGCAGCGCAGCTGTTTGTTGTTTACACTGGATAACCGTTAGAAAATCGTCTAATCTGCAAATTTGCATGTACTTATGACGTTTTTCTTTTGGAATCTAAAAGTTTTTGTTATCGTGATTGTCACACCAGTGTTACGTAAAGACAATAATTGGGTCTAGTGTGTGTCTACATAATTATTTCTAAATACAAATTAATTAATTGAGGGTCTGTTTCACAATCGGTAAGTAAGTGTCGGATACCTTATTCCGAAGTTTTGTCGCTTCTAACTTTATAATGAGCGACAGAGACAAAACTTGCCAATAAGCTATCTGTCTCTTCATAGTAGATTGTGAAACAGGCCCTCACTAAAATTAACATAATTTAATATTCCATATTTTACACAGCTTACTTTGTAATTGTGTCTACGGTGCGTCTACGCCGTAGCCCGTAGCTTATACGGTCCGTACTACGTAGATAATAAAAATATAGTCTACAGCACCACAAAGTATAATGTTTACTGCTTCGGTTGAGTATGTACCTAGTAGTTACTATTATGTGTTACTTACCTACCTAAGCACCTTCTTTATTATTTGTTAAGGACAAACGATACAGTAGGTACTTTGTACAGAATTGAAAGAATGAAACAAATCAAATGTGTAGAAATAAAACACATTTAATTTTGGCACATTCATGAAAAAATATTTGCTTGCCCTTGTTACCATGGTGTGATTTGATTATAGAACGTAGAATAGTTGCCACCATGCCAACAGGGCCAATTTATTTTTAAATAAACTAGTTCTATAAGTCGCGAAGTATAAAGATGAAAGTATTATGTCCTAGCTTTTGCCTGCGGCTCTGCCTGGGTATATACTTTTTCGGGATAAAAAGTAGTGTATGTTAATTCAGAGCCCAGACTACTTACTTACCAAATTTCATAAAAATCCGTTCAGTAGTTTTTGCGTGAAAGAGTTACAAACATCAATACATCCATACACCCAAACTTTCATATATATTATAATAGTAGAGTCGATGATATTATAGAAAGTTCGTCAGTGATAGGTATCATTTATTAAGACCTTCTGGTGGGCAATTCTCGTAAATATTTTGTTAAATCTCGTTGGCTCCGTTGGTTAAATCATCAGCTCGAAAGCGCACGATTTGACGCGTATGAGAATAAGTCAACGCGTTGACCGAACCGAATTACATCGAATTTAAATTACATCGAAAATAGATACGAGAATTGGACTTTTAAAGCTACTTTAGAATCTAATAGGACTCACGAGTCACGATCATAACTCTTGTTAGAGCTTTACTAGTCAGGGCTACAATCCTAAAGTAATCTTTTCAATATTAGTATTTCGTATTATATATAATTTATTATTTTCAATTCATGCCATATCATCATAATATTTAAATCATTAAATATTATGATTTAATCATCAGATTGTGATTAATGTCATGAAAAACATATTATGTTAAGGAAAGAGATGTGGGACATACCACAGTCCACAACACTTTTGGCTAAAGCATGAGTAGGTGTTATGTTTCAGTAAAGAGATTTGACTTTTATCTATTAGAAGAGATCAAGGTTTACCTGATATGATAAAATGGCAGTTAAAAACTTACTTTTGACGGCAACAAATTCAAATCTATAGCATTAAAGCATTGATAATATTATAGAGGCCATTGTATTCAGTGAAACTTTATTTCAAGAACTAGCTTTTGCTCGCGGCTTCGCCCGCATAAATACAGTATCTCATGGAAACACTGTACTTTTACAGGATGAGAAGTAGCTTCTGTGTTAATCCAGAGCTTAAACTACTACCATACCAAATTTCATAAAATCCGTTCAGTACTTTTTGCGTGAAAGAATAACAATTATCCAACCATACTATCTTTGGTAGGGCAGTATATTATTATCTTAAGCTTTAATTTATCCATCAATTCATCTATCCTCACAAACTTTCACATTTATAATAGTAGTAAGATGAAACAAAATTAATTTTATTTCAATCATAGATTTATGTAAATTCCAGGCACAAGCCTTAAGTTAAATATCCTAACTAAGACCATGTCAGGACATGTCTTAGGAGGATTCCGTAATTATCAGCACGTAATAGGTTTTTTTCAAATAACATCAAAAGTTGCTGTTCGATTTCGGTCAAAGTAATTTTCCTAAAGAGTATTTAGCATCATCTACCAGCAAAGAAACGTAGAAGTTTCTACCTCCTATAGTTTAGAAATACTAGAGGGGGACCAACTCACAAACCACTTTAGAGGCTGATTACTCGAAAACTTTGTAAAAAAGTTATGTATGAAAGACCTATTTAATGATACCCCACACGATGGGATAGAATGAAAAAATATTTTTCATCCCCACTTCACATGTATGGAGAGCTATCCCTAAAATATAAAATTATTATTATTTTATGATGCCAAAACTGAGATCTATATACAATTTATACTAAATTTAATCCATTTAAATTCATAATTACAAAAGCTAGAAGCGCGGACTGACAGACAGACAGACAGAGAGACGGACGGACAGAGCGAAAGTTTAAGATTTCCTTATGTATTACGGAACCCTGCAAATGGCGATTTTTTTTAAAATATTAACAATATTTTCTTTCTTTTCAGGTAACGATTCAGCTCTACATTTAAAAAGCATCGATAAATACACGCAAAGCATGACGGATGCGAAGAAATCAATTGTTCACAGCTAAAAATTTGCATGCAAATATGTTAACGTTATAATTTTTATATGCATGCCTAATGGCGAATTGCCTGTAAACATGTGAAAAGGAATCATTCGTTTAGAATAACAGGAATTCTTTATCGATAAAATTGGCAACAGTTCATTCGAAATTTCAAACTTGTATTGGGTCCTTACATATTAGGTCATTACATATGAAATTGGCGATTTGTAAAGGAGGAACATACAGTCGATTTTTTTAAAACATAATATATTTATTTAATCAAAGTATATACCATTGCTATCTATGCACTTTTGCCATGTCATAGGTAGATCATTGATTTCTTTACTAAAAAAACCATTCGGACAGGAATCAATAAAATCTTTGAAGGCGCTTTGGACTGCCCCATCGGAGTTGAGTTTTTCCCCCCGCAAGAAGTTATCCAAATTTCGAATAAAATAGTAATCTGTTGGAGCAAGGTCCGGGGAGTACGGTGGATGTCTTAGACATTACAATTGAAGCTCCTCTAATTTGGTAGCCGTCTGTTGTGCAGTGTGTGGTCTGGCGTTGTCTTGAAGCAGCAGTGGCCTAGAGCGAATAACCGACTTAGGTTGTTTAGCAGCTAGCTTTTCCATCATGATTTGCAGTTTCTAGCAATAGACATCTGCCGTAATCGTCTGGCCAGATTTAAGAAAGCTGTATTCAACGACACCGGAACTGGAACCGGAAGTAGTCTAACCGGAACTATATATATATATATATATATATATATATATATATATATATAATAAGTGGATTAAAATAGTTTTATCACTAACACCGCATCCTGCAGCTAACTCGGACGTAGTTTGCGATGAATCCGTCTTCCATAATAGCCTTCAATTCTTTCCAGAGAAATTTCCAGAACGAAAACGTTGGAACCAAAAGCTTTTCTTTTTCAACACCGCCGCTATACACATCATTAATCATTCGAGCCGTTTCTGCAGCACTGGTGCCACGGTGGAACTCGTACTCGAAAATAATACGATATTTCAAGTTTTCCATTTTGTAAACAGAGTGATGCAAAGAAAAAACCAAAAGAGAAAAAAAACCAAATGAATTACGGTTTTCGAAACATGAGTAAATAGCGGTATAAATTTGAAATTGGAATTCCTAACCAAAGAAGATATATTTGAGATCAAGCGGCCAGTACGACAAAACGCCAATTTCATATGTAAGGACCTAATATTAAGGTTTATTTAATTATCAAGCTCATGGATCAAATACCTAATTACAGGAGCTAATTGGTAAGTACAACCTCATAAAATTTGATGTATAAAGTTTTTTATTTAATATCTGTTACTTCTATGGTTTTAAAAATTTATGAATTTCAAAATGTAGGTAGTAGGTACCTACTATCTTTGGTAGCCCAGTATATTTTAAAACCATAGAACTAACAGATTTTAAATTTTTGTGTTTAATTTTGTAACGCTACATTATATAAAGTAGACTGTAGAGTGATGTAGCATAAGCTATATCTGTTATTTAGTTAAACAGTTTTTTTTAAGTATTAGAAACAAACCGTTACAAAATGAAAAACAAAACGAAATAAGTTTCATATCATCTATATTTTTATAGTAACATACCAATAGGAACTATTTAAAATATTACATAGTAGTAATATTATAGGAATATTTTATATATTCCCAAAAGTCCGTACAGCCTACCCAATAAAAAATATATATTTTTTTAAATCAGTGTAAGTGGCTACTGGATACTACAGTCTCCCCTTTATATCAGTTTAAAGAGGTAAGGATAATAAAAAAATGCGAGCGTGTCGCAGGGTAGGCCGCATTACGTAGAGCCATTCATTCGTTTGATGGCTTCATTTGGACGCACCAAGCGACTGCTCCTGCGGTAATGCGCTTTTGTTTACCCATCGATAGTGCGTCTTCCACTGCACGCGCCACATTGCGCCAGACAGGGACGGCTATAATTATCGCGCTGTACTCATTACAATACGCGCTCTATCGAGGTGCTCCGTCCCGCTCGCTCCACCCGCAACCGACCGCGTGCGAACGCAACAGACGTAGCGCCCGTAAAAACAGGTAGTAGAAGAAATAATAATCATCTTTACGACTTCTCACTCTATTCAGCACCTTGTTACGATACTGCGCGCTCATTGTGGCCCGACCGAGAAGTGGTTGTAAAATCTTTTCTTTACTGGCCCGTTTCACTAATTGTACGTTTATGAGATTATGGCTTTCTTTCTGGTCTTGACTTTCAGTGGCAAAAGTCATTATTGTTCCATTGTTGACTTTTTAGGCGACCTTTTTTGTCAATTAGGTACCTTCAAAATTGAATAAGGTCTTGTAATTAGTACATTGTATATTGCGTGTATTTTGAAGTACCAAAAATTGTATTAAAATTTTAGTCAGACTCAAAATAATAGAGACTAGAGACTATTAGAGTTCGGAGAATTAATTTAAGGTTTTATAGGTGTGCCCTAAGGGTTAACCACGTGGTCATAGGAGTGATAAGAAGGGAAAAGAGAGCGTGACTGATAATATTTATAGTCATTAGCAAAAAAGGGGACGGAACAATCAGCGTGTGTTGGTATCGCAGGCGGCGCGCGGGGCGGCGCGCGTGTATCGGTACGGGCTCTCAGTAGATCGCGTGAGGCAAGCCGCGCCGGCCGCACACAGTCGCCCGCGACCCGCTACCGCGCCCGCAAACTTCGCTCGACACTCGTCCACATGTCCACTCCTGAAACGAGAAACGTGTCGTGCACTCGCACGTGACATTACCACCCGACCAGACGGGACCGTTTAAAATATCGTAAAATCCGCGGCACGCGATCCCGCCTCATAAAATAATCGTAAAAAGTAAACACGTCTATCGGCCTTTATCGCCGAGGAAGCATTATGACGCCTCAGTGACGTTTTATTGGGCAATAAAATTAATAAAGTTAATATCCACTCGATTCCGAACGAGTGTAGGTTATCACGGCGCGTGGGGCCGCGATGACATAAGTGATTCCTGACTGAGTGACGTTTGTGTTTGTGACCGATCAGAATGAACTCATACTTCGAGCAGGGCGGCTTCTATGGGGCGCACGGCGTGCACCAGGGCGGCGGCGGCGGCGACCAGTACCGCGGGTTCCCCCTGGGCCTGACGTATGCCCAGCCCCATGCGCTACACCAGCCGAGACCCCAGGATTCTCCTTACGATGCATCAGTGGCGGCTGCCTGCAAACTCTACGCTGGGGAGCAGCAGTACGCTAAAGCCGACTGTTCAAAGGGAGGCTCGGATCAGCCGAACGGCTATGGAGGCAAAGAGGCCTGGGGTACAGGGCTTGGCGCCCTAGTGCGACCCGCAGCCTGCACCCCCGAGGCCAGATACAGTGAGTCCTCGAGTCCAGGGCGAGCTCTACCCTGGGGGAACCAGTGCGCGTTACCAGGAGCCGGAGGTTCAGCACAACCGGTCCAGCACCAACCCACGAACCACACATTCTACCCCTGGATGGCTATTGCAGGTAAGATTTTTTTTTCATATTGCGTACTCTACATTTTTATTGAATGGAACCTATTACGATTTTTCTACATTTATGAGAACAAAAATAATATTTTATAGACAAAAAATTAAACAATAAATGCCAATAGAATGCAAACTTAGAAATCATAAAATATAGAGCTATACAAAAATCAAACAAGTTCTTATAAGACTCGTGTAGAGTAGCAACTTAGTATTGTATTACAGGTATCGAGCGGTTTCTTAACTAAAGTACCAATAAAAATCACATAAAACGAACGACCCTCGTTAGCACCTTATTAGTGGGACAAAATTGAGTGGAATTCCGATTTTATTGCTATTAAATTTGTGTTCGAGAGGATTGCGGCAAAGATAATACTAATTTGTAAGTCAAAATGTTTTCAATTTTGCTGTTAAAATTGTCATAAAATTAAATTAAAACAAATGCAGTTCAGACAAACAGGAAAAACATGCATTTAAATCTTTATGTTTAAACGATATTAATAATGTTGATATCACTGAGCAAACAATTATTTTTAAATTATTATAGCACCTTAAATTATTAAAATTTCTCACAATGGCCAATATAAATGATAATGCAGTCCAAATATTTTTAATTAATTATAATCATGACAGCCAATTTAAAGATTATTATGTTTGATTTGTCTATGCATTCCAATTAATATAATTAATTGTTACTAAGAATTATTTTTATAAATAAAATGTGCGCAAAAATAATAGTGTCATATCATTAAAAGATTACTTTAGAACTCTACATTTCATACATTCACATAAGTGATGTAACACGGCCCTTGTTTCCGCGCTAGCGCCGCTCCGGGGTCAATGGCCCGATCTAGTTTGGGTACATTATTAACCTGAGCTTTGCCATGGCCCACGATAAAAAAATACAGTTATTAAAATTGTGAAAACAATTACTTATCTATTCGAAAACAATGGAACTAATAAAATAAAACAATTAACATAGATTTACACCAATAAGCAGGTGTTCTAATAAGAATAATAAATAAAATATAAAATCGTGTAGTATGTAAATCTATTATGATAATATATTTTATTTCAGTAACTAGGTATATCGTATATCCAATTAGAATAATAATGTGCTGGATGTTCGCGATAAAATATTTAAAATATAATTTCAAAAGTTATAAAATTAGGATTGCAAATAACTTCTAATAAGATTTTAATTTATCGTATTTGGTACAGTATGTTAATACTTATTTACCCTAATTAGATGTTAATCTAATACTTTTAGTAATGCTAGATACTTTAGAGATGCTAGGGAGGTGTGGGCCCAACTTAAAAACCATTTTGGCGGCCGATTACTCGAAAATCGTCAACTTTAAAAAAAGTCATGTATTTCTTTGTAGTCGTAGGCGATTTCTGAAACCTTGCCTTTATTTTAAAAGACCCATTCAACGATACCGCACACGATGGTGTAGAATGAAAAAATGTTTTTCATCCCCACTTCACATGTATGGAGAGCCACCTCTAAAATATAAAATCATATTTTTTATGATGCCAAAATCTAGATCTATACACAATCTATCCATTTATATTCATAATTACAGACGCTAGAAGCGAGGACAGACAGACATACATACAGACGGACGGACAGAGCGAAACTATAAGGGTTCCTTATGTACTACGGAACCCTAAAATCCACTTTTATCAAAATTGTATTTGAATTTTTTTTTTCTAATATAGAGCTCTAATCCTTTCGTCTATCAAAACTTCTAAGATAGGAGTAACAATACTTTTATCGAAGTTACCAATAATAGAATATTTATTTATATTTTTTTATCGCACAAACATTTTTTTCCTATCGTAATCTAATTGGAAAGAGATAGCAGCATTAGAACAGGACGTAACTAACGAATAATTAACGCGCGTGTGGTCCGCGTCTCATAATTCATGCGACTCGATAAAATTAAGTAACGCGGCCTAAGGAATAAAACTAAAATAAGTAGTCGACTGTCGACCATAACTCACTGGGTTCACGCAAGGCAGACCGCGAAAACAATACAAGGCCGTGCTCGACGTGGGCTGTATGAGAAGTTCCGACTTTTTGTGAATTTATCCACGAAAACCTCGAACCCGTATCGCACTGGAGTTAGCATCTGTTAGAGATGATTGTTATTCAAACCGAAATCGTCTTTGGAAGGACATCTAACAGTAAAGAAGTCTAGATTATTTCACCACCATTCATTTACCGGTATGACTTATTTTGTGTCATATAATATCATACCGGTAATTTAAATTAGGGTATAAATAATAGGTTTTTTGTTTTTTAAGATCTATCATCAGATAGTGCTAGGTTATTAAAAGTAATAAGTTAAAAAAAACTATAACCCGACTACGTTTAAAAATGGGGTCTAAAAAGGCCGAAACAAGAAAATAATTCAGATAGAAACCCAGAGATGCATAGGTACTAAAAATGGTCAAGCTAGAGCCTTTTTAGACCCCATTTTTCTACGTAGTCGGGTTATAGTTTAACTTATAGTTTAACTTATTTTTTAATTCGCATCTTTCCGTTTCCCAATCGGACATATTTTTGGAATAATATTAATAAGTACTCAATCAAAACACTTGAAATTAAAAATAATATATTTTTCACGAGCGCGGAGCAAGACAATTTTTTTTTAGATTGTAAGAACGATAATAATAATAATATCATAATATTAAAATAAAATATATTTTATGAAGGTTAAAACAATATATGTATAGTATAAAAATAAAGAACAACATGTATAATATAAAAATTATAAATTTATAGTCTTATATTACGTAATGTTCGAAAATTTAATAACTGGGATTGTACGACCGCATTTTAAACGTGTATTTTGAAATATTTGTGCGAGCACGTCACAAATATGTATAATATTTATAAAAATTTGTAGTGCGCTTGCCAAGACCTTTCTTTTGATACCAAACACGTGATGATTAACGAAATTTATGGTTCAATTTTCGAAATACAAAATTTTGAACAAAATAAATAAAGCCTGTGTTACCCGCGGCATCATTACGAATATATTTACACCACATTTATTAAAATCGGAACAGTAGCTAAGACGATAGCGTCTTAGTTCCCTCATAGGAGGGAACAAACATACACACACACATAGACTGCCGAAATCATCACCGTTCCTTTTGGCTTCGCAGTAGTCGGGTAATAAAAAATCGTGCTTCAAGGTAGAATTGATCTAAAAGTATGGCCAAAAATATTGTAACTTTAAATAAATCAATTGCAGCTCATAAATTTTGTCACGAAGAAGTAGTCGAAAAACATTAAGTATGATAAAGAACTGCAATTTTTAAAATAAAAGTAAGTAAATTTTGTCTCAAATCTTTTATAGTTAGTACTTGTAAAACAATAATTATATAATTTACCCATTTATTCACCGGCTTTTACTTCAATTAATGCTATGCTTATGATTCATATCATTTTATCAGATCTCTTTCCTTTACAGTTGAAAGAAAGTAAAATCTCTAATAGATTCAAATCTCATTCTTAAGATTACGGCTTTGAATAATTACCCACTAGTAGGTTTGTTGATTTGGTTGATTTATGACTTCGACTTCAAACATATTAAAATTTACCGCTGTTATGCTGGTCTTATGAAAGAGCTATTACATTTAAATGTTTGTAATCTTGCCCGTGAGATTTGTTTTTCTTACTTAGAAAAAATATTAAATGTGTTCCGAGTCATTTATAGTTTTGGAATCAGGATCAAAAATATTATTTATGAACATTAAAGCTTAAGCTGAAGAGAAAACAAAGGCTCACTTTGTATGTATGATTTATAAAATCTTAATATTAAATAAAATATTAATAAGTGAAGCAAAAACTTTAAGTACAGTTTTACGGAATTATGCGTACGGAGGAGTATAATATTTGGCTCAGTTAAAGATTATGTGGAGGAAGGTGTATAGTAAATATGTATATTTTTAAATTACGCTTGAAAATACATACATTAGTTAAATAAAAATAAATACCTCAGATTACTAACACACATTATCGTTTCATATATATACAACTAGCCGTCCCGACACACGTTGTTCTGGCTTAAATATGAACTGGAATGAATAACTATCTACACCTACAATGCAACCTACGTCCTAGTACTACACCTACACCTACTCCTACAACTTACAGCTTTTCCAACATTTCTCACCGTTTAAGCCTTCCCTGAACTTTCAAAATTACTTCAAGACCGAAATTAGCCAAATCGGTCCAGCCGTTCTCGAGTTTTAGCATCTCGCTATCGTATTGGAATTGCAATCCATTTTTACGGCCCTCGGGAACGGGATAAGAAGTATCCTATGTCCGTCTCCTGGTTCTAAGCTACCTCCCCAGCAATCTTTAGCTAAATCGTTTAAGCCATTCTTGAGTTATAAATAGTGTAACTAACACGACTTTCTTTTATATACCTATATTTTTATATATACATTTGTCAATCTTTCACAACACAATTTTTTTTTTTCTGTCTGAAAGGCATAAAATTATAATATGAATTATTATAGGCGAATTTCGATCCCAGGGCGACCTCCAGTAATATTAAATAGACAATGTTGATGTTGATGCTCGTACAATAATTGTTTACTGTCATGCAGATAACATCAAAAGACATTGCTCCATCGTACGGCAATTAACTGTTGACACCACTCAATATTGTTACTTGCAATCAATAGGTTCATGCAGAACTGTTTCTAGCTGCATACTAGAACGCATAAATAATTATATTTAAATTAAAAACAGTTTATATTTATTTATAATGAGCGTTTTCAGAAAAAAAGAAAGAGACAAAAGAAAGAAAACATAAAAACCTCGAACTCTACATTTTCGAGGTTTTTACTTATATTTTATTATTTTTTGTAAAATATTTTTATATAAAATAATTTTCTAAATTTTCGTATATTTATGTGCTTTATTATCATGATCAATTTTTTATCTCGAATTATATAATTTAGGGTCTAAATATAGAATGCAAGCGTCAGAGACGATCATCATTAGGTAATGCGCATACGTTCGAACGCGTTGCACTAAACTTAGTTTTTAGACTAAAAATACTCCCTCGTATCTAATTAGAAAATTCAAGTATTTTCTTTACTTTTTTAAAATACTTCTTAACGGAAAGAGTTTCATTTAAAAAATAATTATGATAATAGTCGAAGATGTGTTAAATTTCGTTTATTAATGCACATTGCTCACTATGAGAATTTATCTAGAGTAAAATAAAAATTTTAAAACTTGACAAGATATTTTTATAATCAGTAAGTATTTGACAATTGTTTTGAATTCTACGTATATGGCACAATCAATAAATATTAAGATCTATATTTTCCTAGACATTATTCACGTTGAGTTCAACATTTTAGTTATAAATAAATCTGGATAAGGTCCACGTCGTGATCAAGAAAAATACCATCAATTACTTAAGGTATTTTGTTTCTTATGCTCCACAGAATACGAGCTGTTTTCCCATGCTAGTATGTGCTCTACATCAGGTTGCTTAGTGTATTAAATACAAATTTGAACACGTGTTAGTTAAACGAGTATTTTTTTTTTAATTATTCTATCGGTGGGCTATTAATTTTAACAAGGAATCTAAAAAAAAGGATTTCTTTGTTAATATTCTGTGTAGATATTACATACCTACTCTATAATTAATGTACTCTACAAACAACTATTACAACTTAAATATATTGAGTGAAGTTAAAAAATATATAATTCCAGAAAAAGATTACGTAAATAAAAAAGCCAAGTATTTCCTTTGCAAAAAGTTATGAGGTATCGTAAAGACCAAGTGAAATTCATGATAGTCCATTGAAGTAGTTATCCATAAAAAAATTGTAACCGTATGTAGAAAATTTTATTTTTATAATTTATTATAGTGACTTGGCAATGAGCACTTAAAGAGATAAATGTCCGGTAGCGGTATTCATATTTTAATATAAATAAGTAAGATAATATAGATAGATTAGACCCATGCAAGTCACTGACAAACCTGAAACAGCATTTCGATGTTATCACTATGCCAAGAATAGCATCTCTTTTCGGCATAGTGATAACATCGAAATGTATGCTTTGAATAATGCTTATTCTTCCTACCTCCATACCACCATCTATCCATATCATTCAAAATCGCGTTTTTTGCCGCTTAATATCTACTAAACTATGTATTCGATTTTTATGAAATTTAAAACATCAGCTTGTGCCGCTAACGACTTCTCTGGGACAAAAATGCAGATCACTAGCTTTGTTATAAACCAAAATATTGGGGCACGAAAAAGCCGCGAAATGCTTCGATAAAAGATAGCTACGGCCGCCTAATACTTGGCGATGGTGCTGCCGCGCTATCAGATAACATTACCTTACAGCGTGGGTAAATGTTTTAACCTACTTGAATGAAATTTTAAGAATCTAATTAGTTAATGTGTAGAAACTAGTAACTTTTAAAGTTTAGTAGCATTTAAGCTTATGCAAAATAATATATTTCAACATAATAATACAACATATAAGCCTTGATTTGTATTCCTATTAAGGTTATTTTAATACGTGATTTCCATATTATCTACCAAAAACTTTTCAATGCCATCATTATTTTTTTAAGCACTAGTAATCAAAAATTCAATTAGAAACATTGCCACAATTCTTTACCAACGTTACATAATATTTATATAACAAAATCCATAGATAATTTTTTCCAACCATGTTTTAATACCCTGAAACTAAACCGGGAACCTGACCCTATAATTTCTAAACAGGTTCCAAAATTGGCGACCGTATTTTGCTTGCGGCTAAATATTTTAAATGCACCTTTATTAAAGGGAAATGAGATATTGTAATGACTACCTAGTTGCAGCCACGATGCGTACTCGTAATTTGTTCTTTTTGTTCTTAAGTCTGTTTTCAATTGGGCAATAATACATGTGTCACATTCACATGATTTAAATGTCAATACTTGTGTATGGTTTTTATCATAAACAAAACTTTAAAGGGCGTCACAGACGGCAAAGATAATAGTAATAAGATAATAATAAGATAACATTAATAATAATTAAATAATATTAATATAATTAATAAGATAATAATCTCTGCTCAATCTTCATAATTTTGAAGTCGGTACCAACCAACTTGAACGTGAGTTCTATAAAACATTGTCTTATCAGGATGTTGTTCGGGCTGATACCAACTTCAAAATTATGAAGATTGAGAATAGAGAAATGGTTAAAATTTTAGCCGAATTCAAAAGGGGAATTATTTAGGAAGTAATTTTATTTCATACTTTTTTGTGCATTTTTTTACTTTAATCTTAACATAAAATACTATAGTATCTTCGCCGTCTGTTTTGCCCCTAAATGTTTGTCTTAGGTCTACACTATGGTAGAGTTTTTAAAAGGAAAATGTTTACTTGCATTAATATATTTTTATCTGTAAAATATATACTATTAATTTAAATGATTTATCGCTCAAATTTATAAATAATTAAAAGTTTATTATACTTTTATCACTCGGCAATGGACAACAATTTTATCAAGTTATGCTTACAATGAAATTATTTACGACAACCTTTTTATTCTTAGAAAAAAATATCCTGTATAGAGCCTTTATAACTTTGTCTAATCATATTAAATATGCAATAACTCATTATATTTGTTAAAAGTATACAAAAGTACTAGCGCTCTTCTTTAGTTTTCGCCAGCATGTCCAATAGAAAAATTACCATAACGAAAAAGCCAGCGGTAAGTTCTAGTAATTTTAAAGTGCTTACAACCAATATTTTATATAATGGACGGCCGAACCCCAATTATTTTGGACGTGGTCTGACGTCAGACCTTGAAGCCGAGTTTCCTTCATTTAAAACTTAAGAGCATTTGCGTCGTACTTTAGTTATTAAATGAGATTGTATTCCGCTGAATAAATCTATTTTTTATTGAGAGTACTTAACATTTGCAACGCTGCTTTAAAATGATTAATGTCAGTATTATACAAAGTTAATTTTAAATCGTTTTCTTCCGTGTTACTGGATCTTAGGTTCTATTTTAATTCGTTTAACATTTTACAAAGACTAGTTTTTGAGATTTTCTTACTAAAAACCTTCATGATAGACAGACTTTTCAATAAATAGTAATATAGTCTGCCTAGTGGTCAAAAATTCGCAATAGTTTGTTTTGTTGTTGTTGTCAAAAAAGAACCCATCATTATAACCAATTAGTTAAAAATTATATAACCAATAGAATGAGCCAATAGCGCTTTATTTTGTATAAAATTCTTTGTTTATACAAAATTAAAACCACCTTGTTACTAAGACAGCTGGGCAGAATTTATAATATTCAGAGGGCCCACTGACCATGTATAGAGGCAAATTCATGACAGTTAACGTTAATGCCTATATTCGTCGTAAGAGCCTGTCATTTATTCTACTAAGAAAATAATTATTCGTCAATTACCAACGTAACGTGGGGCGTAGAAAACGCGATGTGGGAATATCACTTCTAAAAAAGAAATAATTATAATAATTATAATTTATTTATTTATTGCAACCAACTACATTGGTTATTTATAAAATTACAATTAAATACTTAGAACTAAAATTACTTAGGCGCCCGAGAGGTTATCATAATAATATTATCTATTTATTTATCGGGTGAGTCTGAGTATGTGAATCATTGAACAATGGTGCACCGCTTCCGCATAGTCGCATAAAAGCAATCCACGCGGGCGTCGGCAAACATCCCCGACGCGCTGCAGCGGCGCGGCAATGCCAGAAGAACTCTAAAGGTGATATTGTATTGTACGTTGCGAGCGTTGTACTGTCGTTGAGTATAATCAATCCACAGGCTGCTTGTGTAGAAACTAGTGCAGAATGCCCTGAACAGGGTTAATTTTACACCAGAGGAGCAGCAGGCAATTCTACGAGCGATCATATTAGCTCTCACAGACAGCGCTTTTCGCTCTCGTTCTATGTCGACAATGTCCTTCAGGTCAAAGGTCAACCAATGTCCGAGATATTTAAATTCGTTCACTCTCTTAAGAGATTTATTATTCAAATTAATTTGTGGAATTTTATGTTGACATCTTCCCTTGGCCTGAAAGACCATGTACACATTTTTATCTATATTATATATAAGACCATGCTAACTAGCGTATCTTTCATATATACATAATAATTTATTAAGTCCACAAATAGAGGCACTGAGCAGCACCATGTCGTCCGCATAGCTTATATTATTAACACTTACACCATCAATATGGCAGCCTTCATGGGTACTACTCAGCTCCTCAATCAAAGAGTTCACATAAAGGTTAAACAATTTTGGTGATGTTAGCCCTCCTTGCCTTACACCGTTGCCAGCGAGATGGGCCTATAATTACATTCATCACTTGTATCCCTGTTTTATTCTTTACAATTGGCACAACTACCCTTTTTTATCATGTCCGTCGGACATACTTGGCTTTTTATAGTGGGAAAATGTACTGTTCCCGTGGGATAGTTTATTTACGCGTGCGGAGCCGTAGGCAATAGCTAGTATAAAAAATAATTTAACATCTTTTAAAGCACAAAGTTTCGACAGAATATGCGCCAAACACACTCGGCGCGTGGGAGCGGTTCGCGCGCGCACGGGCAGTTAAAGATCAAATAACCAAAAACTATAAGACGTATATTCTACCGCCTATATTCATCGGCGATAATTTAGGATTATATGTTATAATAGTGAAAGAATTTTGCAAATCGGTCCAGTAGTTTCCGTGTTTAGTAGACAAAAAAAAAACATAACTTTAAAGTCGCTGACTGAACATATTTAATTTAAGGTAAATTACGCATAGGTAGCTATAAGCTATGTCTGTGCATGGTCTGTGTCTAATGCCTTATTTCATTTTTAATATAAGGGATAAAAAGTAGCCGATGTGTTAATCCAGAGCTTATAGTAGGTATTACCATAGTAAATTTCATCAATATCCGTTCAGTAGATTTTTCGTGAAAGAGTACCAAACATTTTTTATATTTTTTTTTGCGTCTCATAGACTATAGAGTCCCTAAGCGTATACCCCGAACTCCTATACTCCCTGAAACGACACTCAGTCCTAACTGCAAAACGCAAGAGTCTCGCAGGCTCAGTTATGTTCTTGCTCAAATCTTGCATTGTCAGACTTGGTCTTGGTCTTGCTAAAATTAGGCGGTCTTGCAAAAATGCAAGAACAAGACCAAGACTGATTTTGGGCACCACTATTTTTATCTTAATGATTAACGTCTTTGGGGTTCCAGATAGATGTTTCGGTCTGGTATTATTCCAAAAACGATAACCTCGACCTTTTTCGACCAGCCACTCATTTTGGATGTCTCCACGTCTGTCGAACTAGACGTGCGTTCGTCGCGAGATCACATCGAATGTCAAATTGCACAGCGCATGTGTAGTGTATGAACGTGTAGGTATCTTTTCGTGTAGTGAATAAAGTTCAATTTTGAATAGCTTAAAAATGCAGCGCTTTGTATAGTCGCAGTGTGAACTGACCCTAAGGGTCAATAGTAAAACTTGTCTCGTTTGATAGTGTTTAGAAATAAAGTAATGAACTGAGTATAGTCTAGAACAAAAGAATCTCTTGCCTCTTATTGTCTGTGAGAATGTAATGACTTATGAGTAAGCAAACTGGTTTAGCTATTTATTATTTATAGCATGCTGTTTAGTGCTTACCTAGTAAGTAATTGTTCACACCTACTTATGTACTAATTAAAATTTATGTACTAATTTTTTTTTTTTAATAAAGAAAGTAGTAATTATTTTGTTTTGCAAATAATTACGTTGGAATTGTATAACGTACAGTTGTACACTCGTCGACAAATGTACCGCACTTATTACTATTGCCATAAGGTTTGAAAGTGATGCACGTACGTACAGCTGATGCCATAACTTTGCGGGGAGAATGCGGACTCCACATCCGTGAGTCATGAGCGCCCGCGAGAAGGTTGCTCTACTTTATGCTGTCGACGCGCATCGAATATCAATTCATGTAATTTATAGTTTTACTATAATTTATGGAATTATTGTAGACGTTCTGGAAGAACAAAAAAATAATATCTACGGATATTTTACAATTATGGTATTTACTCTCTATTTGGTTGAGGTATAGTATTTTTTAATTTTATACGTCCACGTAATAATCAACACAATATAAATATTTTTATGTTTCTTACAATTACCTGTAAGAGGTAAAAGACTGATAATGTTAATTGTTACTAAGAACTATTTTTAGTTCCAAAAGACGGCCTAAAAAGAGCATACATTGTGTAGGTGCATTTTGTGCTCACTAAAAATGCTGTAACAATAAAAGTTATAAGTAAAACGACCTTGAATAACACTTCATAAAGATCTACGTACCATTTGAATAGACGAGTTTGTAATGGTTGCCCAAATTGGTCCGTCCGTTCACCGCACACAACAAAAACAAACACAAAAATAGCAGCATAATAGCAGTGTAACAGTCGCAACCCATAAACTAATAATGGGGGAGATATGTTTTATGGCATTCAGGTTTTGAATACGTCAAAGTTTTTTGAAATTTAGTTTTGCAAGCTACGTTTGAGAGTAAACACGTTGTGTTTGGTTATAAAATGTTAAAAAAATGCCAAATCAGAGTGCAGGTTTTGATTGACGGCCGCGATATGTGGGTGTGCATGCGCCGGATTCCCGCCTCAACCCGCGCGGCGGCCATTTTGGATAAGGATCGATCATAGGTGTGCACAGTGCAGCTGTGAAGTGTTAAATATGAACCTGACTTCCATCGTGCGTTCAAATTATATGAACTGTGTTTACGTCACAAACTTTAATTTGTAGTTAAATTAGTGTAAGTTTGAGATTGTCTTTAGTAGGCATTTATGAAAATCATAGCTATGTAGCCAAAAAGTACAACATTTTTTCCTTAGTGATAATTTCTAGGTAAAAGCTTATACTATGTATGTTTAACGTTACACCGATCATGACCGTTTTATCGATAACATAACACGTCCTTGAATTCTTACTTAAATACCAATAGCTTAATTTAAAACTAATATAGGACGTATTTAATGTTATGTAAATATATTTTTCAGCCATATAAATACATGGCTGTTGTTGCATGTTTTAAGCATGTATTAAATAAAACACATTGGTGGTAAAAATGATAAAATTACTAAACGTTGCATAATTTAAAAATAATTTATATCTTGATTTTATAACACGAATATCTAACATTAATGCCTTTCTGATTAACAATAAATGTCTAACTAAAATTGTGCGGGTTATGTACAATTTTTCTTCTTTTATAACTTTACGTAATGTCCAATTAATTAATCCTATTCATGAAGGTTTACACTAATTTTTGAGCGATAGTGAAAGTATCGTGTGAGTGAAGATTCAATACAATAAAATGTTATTGTCATATGGGAAATGTCTCTCAGACTGACATTCATTAGGTCCACGGTGCAGCAAATTCACATTCCGCAGTTATCGAAACCGAATCCGTGACTGCAAATGCTTCAATTTCGCAATTGCTCTTTGTTTGATTCGATTTCAAATTTTCTTTCTTCGTCTTATTCTTTTGGGATTCTGTGAAAAAAAAAATTTGGAGAAATAAATTAACAAATCCAGTTCTGAATAAGAAAGAATATATAACATAAGAAAATAAATTTATCAATACAAAAACTATGACTATGGTTTATTAATTAAATTTCTTTAAGATATTTCTCTATTAAATATTACTATGTAGGGTCTAAACTAACAATTTTCTGCAACTTAGTAGTTATTTTAATTTTGTTGTTTACGTTAAGACACTTTAATTAATTTATTCAGTTAAGAAGACGACCGGTTTCATTTTACCCAACCCACTTCACTACTCTAAAAAGTTTAAATCTTCGATCGAATACCTATAATGTGTTTCTCAAAGGAAATAAATAATCAATAAAGTATTTACTTAAAGCTTCTTAAAACCAGTTTCAAAAATATTAAAAATATTAACTTACTTAGGTACATTGATTAAAATAGATTTTATCTCTTTCTTATCTCTTTCTATATTTTGAGAAAATAGTAAGTTTTGTAAAATACCATGGTAACAAAGTAGGTTAAATATCGATAGTAAGTACATCGCTTCGCTTCGCTTGGTTGACGTGCCTGTGCCAAGTTGCCAATTAATAATTTTGCACGACTGTACTAGCCCGTAATAACACGAAGCAAAGCCCGATTCCTCGTGCTTACTCTAATTATAAAATTTTTAATCATTACCTTGTAGAGTTCGGAATAATATTATTATGTCAAAAAATATTTTTATTACGATTGTTATTAGATTGCGTCAAAAGCATTATTTTTTCGTAAATATAAAAAACAGAATTGCTAATTGTTAAGTGTCCAATTAGCATACAAAAATAATAGGTTCGCAATGTACTCTACATTTTGATATTTTACGAGATTTTAAGCTAGAGCATGTGAATAAGGAAAATGATTTTTTACAAAACCGTGGTAATTTTCCTCAAAAAGTAATAATTGACTATCCGAATTCTTTTAAGTTTAATAAATTTCAATGATTACAAGTAGGTAACTAACAGATATAAGACAAAATTCCGGTGAAAGGTTCGTTCAGTCCAAACTGTAGCCTAATTGGCTATATGACTCAATAATATCGCGATCGTGAGGCGTAATTTTATCGACTAACCGTACCTCCATTCTAGTAAACTATTAAACTATATTTAATTTCACATAAACAGTGCATGACAACATACACCTTGTATAAATAATCACACTAGCCTTTCATCCAACGATGCGATGAGAAATGCTACTTATCTCCTCGGAGAAGGGTTCATATTGCCAAAACATAATTTCTTGACCCCTCAAGCGGTGGAGCCTTCTGCCGACGAGTTAAAGGTACATTTCGCTTGGAAAATAAAACAGTTTTCAGCCTTTTTAAATCTTGTCATTAACGTAAGGGGTTTCGTGCCGAAACTAGCGTTTTACCGAACAATGTATCTTCTTTTTAAACAAACTCGGTTAATCGTGTTACTTTACTGTATTTTAAATGAAAACTCTTTGTGTCCTTTTGTCATATAATGTATTTTATTTTGAACACTATCCTGATTTATGTCTAACGTTAGCCTTATGAATGAAGCTCAAGGACTTTGGGTAATTTAATGATAAAGTGTATTTAATATTTACGAGTATTTGACAATTTTTACCCGACTCCCAAAGACAAAAGGAAGGGTAGTGATTTTGGCAGTCTATGTATGTATGCTTTTTCTGCCGTAGCGCCTTAACTACTGATCTGATTTTAATAAATGAGGTCTCAATAGATTCGTAATAATGGCCCGGGTAACATAGGCTAAAATTTGCGTAGTCATTTTTTAGTTTTGTAACTTTTAGATGTTTTACATATTCACTCATGAATAGACTTTTACATGTTCACTCATTCAGAGTGAAGTTTTACTAACTAAAACTTCACTCTGCATTCAGTCAAGAAGTAATATTCTAAAGCCAAAGTTAACAGAGAAACTATCACTTATAATGTTATTAAATCAATCAATACTTTTTACGACCTAGCACAAATGAGCAATAAAAAGCTGATGACTCGCTTCGATTTTTAAATGAAATAAAATATTGAGTTCTGATTGGTTTAGGATTTGTATCGTAAATTACTTTTGATGTTGAACACTCGTTAAATTCTACAGTTTTCGTCACAAATTAATTCAGATACAAATTAATTTTTAATTACTTAATTCACTAGTAAAAATCCGAGATCGTGTAGTTTATGTTAGTCTTTTAGATAGTAAAACTTGAATAAAACCGCAGTTAAGACATAATATAATAAAGATATCATTTGGAAGAACATTAAGTAATACATTGTCATACAATTTTTAGTGTAGATTTTTTTTCTATATACATCCGGCTCCTAGATTCTTCGATAGTGTTAATCGATGTTACTTAATATTATCTTCATTATGAATAAAAATGCTTAAAAAAAAAAATTCCATGACGCGATATTTTCCCGAGCGTTGTTTACAATGCCACTATCACCAAGCGGAGTTCATTCCCTCGGCTTCATAACTCGCTACTTTTTAATTATTCTTAGTCAATCATAGACCGAGTATAGTCTATGTCGAATTGTTCCGATCCGTCACGGCCATAGACATTGGACTCGGCCCTCGTTAGGCCGACCACTTCGCTTTATCACACCATTTCGGTAGGAATCTTGATAATTATACAAGAATAAAACTTTATGGATCATTCCGATGTAATCGGTTTATAGACTTCTACGAGTGAAAGCTATTCTATGGAATTTTGATAATTATACTCCACATAGTAGAACGAAAGTTAAACTATAGTTAGATAATTGTGTAAAACTATTTTCGATGATGAAAAAATGGAATAACCCACGGAGCATGCGCCGGCGCCGATCCGTGATGTATGGCGGTTTCCACATACCTTTAGCTAATAAACCCTACCTTATAGCAGATATGACGGAAATGTTGCTATCTCACTCCTCTTGACCAATTTAAAAAATATTGTGATGACGATTGCTACAATTTTATAAAACTTATCTACTTGAGTCTTGATGTAAACGTTACTGTGAGCTTTAAAATGTAAGGTTTTTGCTATCTGAGGGGTGAGCACTAGCAATTGATTGAATTGATAGCAATACGTATTCGTAAATTGTAACTTTTACGATCTAACACCATAGCCTATACTTAATTTTGAAAGCATAGTTTTAATAGCACACTGAATCGTCACAATAAACGTTTTTGAAGCATGAATTTTATATTAATTTTATGCATGTAAAGCCAAAAGTGTTTTGTTTTATTACGGGAAAGGGACGACCACACCGGGTCGCCTCCTACTTAACATTAAAATCGATCGGTACCCACTGTGCATAGATACAAGATAAAAAAACGATGTATCTATCATGGGTCCTTTTTAAAACGGCCGCTGTCAATGAACAAAAAAGTTAATCATAATTTACGGGATAGTTCGAATTAAGTTATCCGCTCGCCCCTATGTCGGAACTCTTTCATTATACCCACAGTTCACGTGAGAAATTCGTATATAACGGACGTGGAAACCGCGGAAATCGGATCGTTTTGGAATCGTGAAAAATTATCTAAGAAATCTAAGTTCATATAATGTTCATAGTAACTTTTTAATGCCTTCTTCGTTAAAACTTTAATATTGTACCTATATTATGTGGGGTATACACGGGGACTAAACCCGCACGCCGGAAATCTTCCAAAATTCGACCGTCTATGGGTCAGTTCACACCGCCATGATACGAAACGATACGCGGCATGGCGCTGCATTTTTATGATAGCTATTCAAATTTGAAGTTTATTCACTTCACAAAAAGATACACATGCCGACATCAGTTATACTCTACACATGACATTCAAACTCTTGCAATGAATCTTGTTGTCTAAAGTGTTAAGAAAATGTTAAAAATGCAGCGCCATGCTGCGTATCGTTTCGTTTCGGTGTGAATTGACCCTAAATGGGAATTCGACGACGAGACGACGCAAGTGACCAAATTGCCATTGAGACGGTCAATTTTCATCGTCCGGCAAAAATAGTGCGGCTTTAATCACCCTTGTAAATACCCCATTACGATCGTGAAAATCGGAAAAAAACTAGGAAAGTCAGACGTCGAAAAAATGTGTCCAAGATAGGTTACTTAAATATACCTAGTACATAACTACAATTATTCTTGTTCGATATTTCTTTACACATTCAATGCCGCTAGTGATGTGAATGTTTCAAGTGACACTAATTATGAGCATCGTGACCTACAGCTCAAATTGGCGGTATTTGTCATCGTGTTCAACATGCGACGCGTCGCGCACACGTGCTTCGTTTGCACATTCAAACTCTTTCGTGGTTTTTACCCGAGTGCCGAAGAACGATTGCCGGGTTAGAATTGTGAACATTTTTGCCCACATGTGTTGTCAGATGGGGCGAGGTCTATATGTATAGGTAGTTAGTGCCATATAAAGAGTGTTCGTGTTGACCCAGAAGAAGAAGAGAAGTAAACGCTTGCTCTAGGTAATTGGTAAACTTATAAGTTTAGTCTCCAGTTGAGTTAGTACCTCGGAGGCGTAGAGTCACAATCTCAACAGATAAAGGAAAACAATATATTACAATTAATAATTCAATGACTACGCCTCTAATTAGTGATAATCGATTCCTAATGACGTCACGTGTCAGTACTGAGCAGTTGATTTGCTTTTACTTTTTCACACGCATCACAGACGACGTCTGTCCGTTCACGAAGGTTGGACGAACTTGCACGCAGCATGCTAATGTATCCTCAAGTGCAAGATACATAATACATGTGTTTACAAGGGAATATATTTTTATAACGTGTTTCAAATTAGCCATAAAATCACTGGAATAATAAGCAACTACGTGATTGGGGTGCCATTGTATTGTCTTTTTTAGCCCTGAAATGTGTTAGAGAAAGGGTTCAAGGACCGTTAAGATTATAAATGCGGGCGCACGGAGCCGCCGAGAAAATATTATGTCTCCGCAAACACGGACGTCTACGTGTGAAATAACGACCAAAAGAAACTTTTTAAACTAAATTTTACAGAAAAGAATAAAAGAGTGAAAATTAAGGATGTAGGTAGAAAGGTAGAAAGAATCGACTCACCCTAATTTTTATATCATCTACAATCTAATAAGCTAACCAAGAGCATGTCAGGACATTTCTAAGTAGGGTTCCTTAACTATCAACGCGTAATAGATTTTTTTTAAATTACTTCAAAAGTTACTGTTCAAAATAATTTTCCAAAAGAGTTTTTAGCATGATCTATCAGCATGGAAACTTACAAGCTATATCTCTTTTAGTTTAGAAATTCTAGGGGGGCGGACCAACTTACAAACCACTTTTGAGGCCGACTACTTGAAAATGGTTGACTTTGTAAAAAAGTCATGTATAAAACCTATTCAACGATATCCCACAAGTTGGGGTAGAATGAAAAAAAAAAATTCATCCCCATTTCACATGTATGGAGAGCCACCTCTAAAATATAAAATTATCATTATTAAATGATACCAAAACCGAGATCTATACACAGTTCATAACTAGACCAAATTTCGTCAATTCATATTCATAATTACAGAAGCTAGAAGCACGGACACACAGACAGACAGACAGATGAACGGATAGAGCGAAACTATAAGGGTTCCTTGTGTATTACGGAACCCTAAAAAGGAACATGGGTATAGCTTCATTTTAGATTTTAATTCCATCCAAAATTCGCGTTCTTGTTTAAATACAAATCACCTATCCTCAAATTGGAGAATTTCAATTGAAGAATATATTTTCTAGTTGGGATTCGTGTGATAGGAGATGCAAATAGTCTCATAAGTCATTCATAAGTGTACAGTGCACACGCAAAACATGGCATTGTAGAGATATGCAGATGCATCAGTAATGATCAGAAACATTGTCGGTGTTAAAGACCTGAGACTTATTTTTAGGATTCTATAGTAACTACAAGGAATCCTTATAGTCTCACTCTGTCCATCCGTCCGTCTGTCCTTTCTTAATAACTTCGGTAATTATGAATATAAATAGCCGAAATTTTGTATGGTTATAGATTGCATATAGACTTCATGTTTGGCAGCATAAAATAATTATAATTTTGTGTTTTAGGGATAGCTTCCCGTGCACGTGAAGTGATGATGTTTTTTTTTTCAATTTATACCATCGTGTGTATATATAAATAGGCATTTTAAATAAATATGAGGTTTCATACATTACTTTTATTAATGTAAACCATTTTCGAGAAATCGACCTCCAAAGATTAACAAGTTGGGGCCCCCTGGCATTTATTAACTATATAAAGGGTAGAAAGAAAATTTTAACGTTCCATTCTGAATATATTATATTATTCTGAATATACTAAATATTAAAATAATAAATTTTAAAGTAATTTGAAGAAAAAAAAAACCTATTGCGCGTTGATAGTAACGAAATCCTCCCAAGACATGCCCTGCAATGCTCTTGGTTAGGTTATTAAATTATTTCTTTTGAAAATATTAAATTTTTCTTTATGATTGATAAAGTTTTTTTAATGTTTTATGTGAGATGCATTACATTTTCTAGAGGGTCAATTCATACCGACTTAATCGTCGCGAGCGCGCATTGATTGTCAGGTTTACCTCTAGTAAAAAGTAATGAGCAAGTAGCTATTCTGTAAAGTTTATACTTTGCAGAATAGCTACTTACATACCTACTTCTTTTTATACTTATGAGACACAAAACTAAACTGAGAATAACTCAATGACAAAATTGTGTAAAGGTGTTGAAAATAATAAACCTTATAAGTCAACTCATATTATGTAAACCACACCATGTTAATTTATATCAATATTTACCTGCCTTTAAAATACATAATCATTAGTATATAATATAAGTATATAATAACAATTTTAACATTCATTAAAATATGTAAATTTTATATTTAAAAGTGTTAATTGAATTTAATTTTTTGACTGACTATATTTAAAACTGTAATTAAGTTACTAATACATGATGACATCACTTTGAAACATTTGAAATTATTCCACGTTTTTGTTTGAGCTATTGCAAATAATGTGAAACAAACAACATTTTCATCATTTATTATTCATTATTATAACATACTATGTAGTAAATATTCTTTTGAAAGCCATGTCCGCTATTACTTGATGATGCATATTTATGTAATTATAAAATAATCAAAGTTCTAAAGGTAGGAAAGTTAGGAAACAAAAACATACATCTATTCTTTAAAAAAAAGTAAATTAAATAGAAATAAAATGTACGTAAGGAATCAGAGCGATTTTTAAACCGACTTACAAAAAGTAGGAGATTATGTATTCGACCCTTAGATTTTTTTTAAAGAATGCCCATGCATAGTATATATAATAATATCCTTCCTAAATCCCTGGCGGTCAGGTGCGCTTACTTGCGTCATTAAAAAGATGCGTCACGTCAGCTGGTACATTTTAAAATTTTATCATAATTATATTGAATACGAAAATTTACACATAACGGAAAAACTTTCCCATGCACCTAATCTTTATTATAGCGAGTGTTATTTTTATGACATGTTCATTATAATAATTGTATTTTGTGAAACAAGGAATGTTCTAATGACTATGAATCCAGCGGTCAGTTAATTAAGGGCAAAGACCAAGTCCCGCCCTTTATAGCCCATTGACCTCGGAAACCTCACTACTGTTTTGTTTTAGTCTAATTGCCTATTATTAATGTTACGAATTCGTAGTATAATTTTTACTCATATTACATTATTTGTATGCTACGTGTGTACCGCAATTTTTTTGGGATCTTCCTAGTAAAAAAATAATCCTTCGTAAAAACAGTTTTACATGACCATTAAAGTATTTTATGTAAAATAAAAATGTTAATGTAAAAAAGAAACATAAAATTCCGCATACCGTCAGGTCAGGTTATGACTTAACAAACAATAAAACAACTATAAAACAATTTATTAATTTAGTAAATGGTGCAATTTGAATAAATTAGCAATCAACAGAGTCCGATTTTCTTCCCCACAAACGCATATATTTTGAAAGCCAATTAACTGAGATGTTTAAAATTGTTGATATTGTAATTCAAAGTGAAATAGGTGTTTTTGCAAGTTTACTGAGTTATCAAGCTTTCTTAGTATGGTATAAATTGGTTTAGTTAATGTCCTATTAATTGATAAAATTGTTTTAATTGTGCAATGCAAATTGCAATTCATGCAATAATAGTATAAAAATGATTTAAGAGATATAAAACTATATGAACATTGAACGATCATTATACGTATATTAAAAAAATAATAATTAAGCATTTGTTTAATAATGTCTTTATTGTGACTACATATTATTATAGTATCAAATGATAAAATAAATACATTCATATTATACGATTTTTTTGCGGCAAATACAAATAAACTTGATACTTTGTATCGTTTCGGTAGCGTTCGTATAAAGATCATGTTCACACCTGTCGGCCAACGTCAGTATGTGGGCCCGCTGCACTAACGCACGCGGTTTACGACTTCGCTCGGGCAATGTCGTAAGAGCGCTTACAGACGATTTGATACTTACCTTTATTTGCCCTGTGATTTTTTCAGTTTTGCTTCTAATTTTATTATTGCCGCGTGAGTTTGTAAGGGCGCTTACACACAAATTTATCGGTACTTACTTAGCTTTTTATTTGAAAATACATTTTTGGATTTTTTGATAAAATTATGTTCATATTATGGGTGATTATTTGTTGCTAAGATTAAAGTTTTTTTTACTAATAACTTCAATTGAAATGTATTGAAACATACAAATGCATTGCTTGCAATATTTTTTTAGTCTTCAATTCCCTGTTTATCATAATTCAGCTATTAAACAAAACATGATTTAATATTCATAATTAATTAAAGGTATACTAGCCGCGGATTATAACAGCTTCATTACTACATACCCACCAATTACTCGACATAATTGCAATTAGTGCTATTTTTTAGGAGTAGTATTGTATCTACTAAAGTAATACCTATAGTTACTTTATTATGAAATAGCTTTAAACAAGTTTTGGAAGAGAATAATAAAAAAAACAAATAATTTTTATTTGTCTAGAATATGTACCTAATCGATTAAAATAATACTATGTAGATTATTCGATTTTTAACTAAAATCTTTAGACGCTTGAAATATTCACTGAAAATTGAGTTGGATATTCTCTTTAAAAATAAAATAACTTTTCCATCTCGCACAAAAAAGTTGATTTGTTATCCGTTTTTGCTTGACATTAATACTAGTGCTCGATATTAGTAGGTACTAATAATTGTATACACATACTACTCTCATTTGTCCGGTTTTTTAAGAGATCTCAAACCATAATGAACAAAAACAAATTATACAGCCGAACGGCGAAGCGAAGGCGGTTATAGCCTCCTTTTTTGGAAGTCGGTTAAAAATAGTGTCGATAACAGGATGAACTAAGTTTAATTACCCTATAACTCTTACTTATTTCCTTATTTTTTGTGGTTTACCGTTAAACCCATGTTTAACCTAATTTTATCTAGAAATTACTTAATATTCAAACAGATGCGAATGTTATTTCGTAATTTTTGGGAAATTACTCACTTAAATTGCTATACATGGCTCACATAAATTGCAACAATTGCTATATAACACATGGGTTTCGAAATGATCAATAAAATATTTAAGTTATTGAATCGTATAGAAAGCGACAAATTTAAGCAATAAGCTACGAATTTTACGACGTGTTTTTCAATCAAATATAGTTTGGAATATAAATTGCTAATAAAGTTTATGGACAACCGGCCCAAATAGTTAAAATGTGTCGGTTTATAAACAATAAAATATATTGTTTAGTAAAGATATAAAAAATATACTTAATTACGTCGTCATTGCCTGCGTTTAAAATGACGAAAAGAAAATGTAAAACTAATAATAAAAAAATCTAAGCAACAAAAACACAGTTACCGTAAAATAACTTATTCTTTACAATTATGAGACAAAGCAGCATTTTTAAGTTGCAAGTCAAAAAAGTACAGGTAAAAATGTATTATCTTTACTTGTGGTATTGAAAAGGTTAACGGTTAAACGTGTAAAATATGAATAATGCCTTTTTTAATGCTACTTAACAAATGTGACGCTACATAATGTAAAACGCTGATGCTGCAGCAAAAGTTTTTTTGTTTAGTGAAGAATTGACATAGCATTTGAAGAAATGCTTTGTTAATTTATTCTATAAATTGCTACCAAAGCCCTACAACTTTTGCCAAAAATAATAATTAAAGACTTAGTTTTAAACAATTGCTCTAAAAATTGCTAAAAAAAATGTGCAATTTGAATTCGATAAACCTTAACTAATCATTTGAAGATAATATAGAATACCCTTTATTCTTATGTTAATAGAATAAAAATAAAACATTTCGATAATTGTAACGAGATTGTGCAAATATACCTTATACCATAGGCATGTCGCTAAAAACATAATTTTAGCAGGTGTGACATGTTAATGATTTACGGAATAATTATACAATTTAACAATGGCAAATATTTAATAATAAGTTTTATTTTTCTAAAATTATTATAGTTGTAGAATAGATTAGATTAGAATAGAATACATATAATAAAGGCGAAATTTAAATGAATAGTTATTCATTTAAATTTCGCCTTTATTATGTCATGAGTCATAATCATGCCTTACCATGAAATAGCATAATATACATAAATTTATAACATACGTTGACGTTGACTCCCGAAATTTAGCTTTTCTTCGTCTTAATTCTTATGTTTGACACCAAGCAAGTTATCTTAATTTTTTAATGAGCAAAAGACTTAATGTGTAATTTCAAAGTCATTCGTGTACCACAGACATGAGTGTCGATTCAGTATGGGATGAAACATCCATTCACCCTATGGTACGTCAATGCAACTCATAAGCGAAAGCGATCAGTGCCGCGGGCGAGTCTGGTTAACTATAGCTACCTACATAATATGTACCATCGAACAAGTTGCCGTTTGACCAGTCTTAAGATGAAAATCGTAGTGTACATACGAAGTTCAACCACGTCTGCAGTCGTTGCGGTCACTTCATTCATGTGTAAATATATTGGAGGCGTCCCAGTGCAAGGGGAAATATGTAGAAACTGGTCGAGCAGGAACTTTGTTGACAGTACCTACACTTCATGTCGTAAATCTCATAACCGTTGTCCCAGTAATATCAAAGATCAGCGATTTGGCACCTCCGGATCTTCGATTTCTGTACATATTGGACTTTAATTTAATGCGCGTAAAGGTTATACCTACCTTAGCAATACACCCAATGTGTAATAGAAATGTAGGTAAATTTTATATGTAGAAATGCGAGTTGTTTATACTATCTCAAAGTGGTCAATATATTTGCGGATGTGTTACATAATACGTATTAGCAATATGTAATAAGTTAATTCAATTTATATATACTTCCTTTGAAACAAGTTATATTAAACAGATCTAGTGTGTATTATGTTAAAAGGTAATAAAGATTTCCTTTACAATCTTTAAGAAACTTTCGACTTACAAATTGTGAAAACCGGCTACTTTACAGTTGAGACATATTGTATTTGGTATACGAAATATTAAACGAATACATAATAAATTGTACGAATAATATTCAGTCGAATTTTGACTCTAGGAAACATTTTCTCAGCTTCTTTGCATTGAAAAATTTCCGTTCATAACAATTACTTTACCCTTAATTCTTACTATAAGAAAGTGTTTAATATTATCAAAAATCTAATTACTCTTAATATTAAGTACAATAATTGTAAATATTGTAAGTCGAGGGCATTCGCGTTGTACCACTTTTGAACCTTATTGCCATAGAGATAAGGTATTTTAGCCGAAAATGTCTACGTACACACGGTGCATTAGAAAACTAAATTCTTTAATTTCTCATGGTAATAAGATGTTAATGTTATTTTAATTTGAGTAAAAAGTACATTCAAATAGATTCTTCATTAATGTTAATTTAGGTATAGCATAACTTTACAAAAATTATAATGAATTTACTATATAAATTATGCAAAAAAAGGTTCTTATTATTAATAGTGTTTTATGCGATCAACGTATAATATTGTAAGTGGCGCACACACCGGAACAAGGGTGCTTTTATTTCCATGGCGATGGACTGAAGAATGCTTTTTACGGGAATACTATCATTTCTGAAATATTGTATTTTGAGGTTTAAATTTTTTAATAGTTGGACCTACACATTATGTTTAGAATCTAGTTTAAATACAATCTTTGTGTACCGTTTACAACATTTTTAGTTTTGAGCTTTTTGAACTGCTCTCATCAAAAACCTTAATTGACAATTACCTATCAAAAGAAAGAACTTCATCGGCCTTCATAAGTTCAGTGTATACGTGGCTTGAAAGGCTTTATAGAGGAGTAGTTCTTTATTTAACTGGATGTCAAGCTGAACTTGCAGACCGTTAGCTTGTTCGCATCCTGTAGGCATTTGCTTAATTTATGGCTGGCATAATCTGTATCTATTAAATTAGGAATTAATGTTTATAAGGATTAATATCAATTCTAATTTAATTTAAAAAAATAAAGATTAATTTTATAATTTTTTACGTCTGTTTTAGTTAAAATTTCGGTCCAGTAAATATTTAGATATAGAAACGTTTTTAAATACAGTTTTTACCTATTCTTGTAGGTCATTTACACATATTTTCGGAGAATTGCATCTAGGTGCCAAATGAAGACAATTTGGAAAATATCAGGCTATTTTATTGAAGTCTATACTTTATAGGCTGAAAAGCGTTCAAGTTCGATTACCTTTCGCACCTTTCTTTTTTTGGTAAATCACGGATAAATTTGAAAGTGCATAAGTAATTATTATTTTTATTGTAAAATAATACCTATTATATTATGAAATACACAATTTACATTAAAAAGTTAAAAGTTAAAATAAATTAAAGTTTCAAAAAATGCATGGATTAATTATTATAATATACTAGCTGTTGCCCACGGCTCCGCGTAAATACAGTACCCCAAAGGAACACTGTATTTTTTCGGGATAAAAAATGTTTTAATCCAGAGCCTTAAACTACTACCATACCAAATTTCATCGAAATCTGTTCAGTAGTTTTTGCGTGAAAGAGTAACAAATATCCATCCATCCATACATCCATCCTCACAAACTTTCACATTTATAATATTAGTAGGATTTATGTAGTTATAAAATATCCATGCTTTTTGTATGGTAACGTATTAAAATGTCAATTTTTACTAACTAGTATAGTTATAGTTATACCATCTAACTATATGAACATACACTTCACTTTCCATTTCGAACGTAAGAAATACGAAATGGGTCACGGTGTGTAACGTGAAGCAGCTGTCAAAAGAATCATTTTGTATTATTTATATCGCACAAACATGCTCTTGCGATAATGTTATGCACATAACAAGTAAGTGCAGTATTTAAGTATCGAACTTTGGAAATTTAACACGTTTAATATAACTTGAGCAAAAATCCACTTTTTTTACAAAGTTATTACATAATTAAATTCCGATGTAAATAATTATAGGTAACTGGCATATTTTGCTCGCGGCTTCGCCCACGTGATATTGGGTTTTAAACAATAACTTTATAATAAATTAAAACTATCTTACCCTCCTATGAGCTGAATTTTAGAAAACGCTCAAATACGTAACTCATTAAAAATAATTTATTAATTATATAACTTATTAAAAATAAATAAATAAATAAATTATATTTTCCGTACTCAATACATACAAAATATCATGCAAATATGTACAAGGGATAAAAAGTTTCATATATACTTTTGTCACCTATTTTACCCCCTTGGGGGTTGAATTTTGAAAAATCCGTCTTTAGTGGATCCTACATCATATGAGAAATACGTGCGCAAATTTCAAATTTCTAGCCTTAAGGGTTTGGCCTGTGCGTTGATACATCAGTCAATCACCTTTGCCTTTTGTATAATAATATTATATAGGCAGATTGCTTGTATTGGTCGTTTACTAAGTTCTAGAAATTTGCCTGAGTAACTTTATTCCTTACTCCTATTTAAAAGAGGTTTAAAAAAGAGTGAACACATTAACTATTCGACAATTATAAATTCAACTTATCCACATTTATGTAAATTTATGAATTTAAGATGTACTTACATTATTACACATTGTTGTAGTTACGAAAATTTTTCATTACCTTTTAATATATTTTTGTTATCAGTAAAAGTTAGATTTTTTAATTTGATAATATGCAAAAATGTGAGACAAAAATTATGATAGTTTAATTTTTTAAATCTTACTAACTATACGGTGAAAGCAACAGATTGTAACAGATTGTAACAAAATTTCCCCCAAAAGTTTCTAACAAAAGACTGAAATGTTTTGAAAACGAAAAAATTAAAAACAGTCCAGACCGTTCCTTTATTTGTTAGATGCGATAACAATCTCACAGTCAGATGTAATAAAAACAATCATTTTACGTTGTAAAATAAATTACTAATTAAGCTAGTTCTAATGTAAGTCGGAATATTCAGAAATGAATAGTTACAACTTACAAGTTTTGTTGTTGTTGAAATTTTAATTATGTTACCGTTTCCTCATTATGGGATATAATTTAGATTTTATGACTTAATGTTAACGTCATAAATTAAATTGTGTACCCGTAACAAACAGTTAAAAATCTTGATTAATTATGTTATATCTAATTTGTGAGAAAACAACGTTTTAAGTGTGAGTTGAAATTTTATAGGCTAGCCCGTTTATCCTGTATTTTTTTTTTATTACTATTAGGATACAATGGGTACCTAATTGTTATTCTTAACTGTATTTTAATTAATTTTATTGTATTGTAACGAGAATATTTACAATTGAATTCTGTGAATAACTATACAATTTTGAAATAAAGAATTTATTTTTCCCTTGTTTTATTTGCATGTGACCTTCAATTTGCTAAATGACATAATGATGTGCTGATAATTTACCAAAGGACGCACCCATTGTTATAAATAATGAATTTTTGGCTCAAAATTTCACACAATTTAGTTCGGAAAAAAATATTTAATTTTTAGAACCTAAATAAAATCTATTGTCTTGGCACTTTAATCCTGGGTCTGCCTAGTTATTTTAAACAGAGACCTGGGACATTTATTTTATTTACTCTGTGACATTACCTTGGAAAGTGAAGTTTCCAAAATTTGTTGCTTATTTTACCTGACTCTATTGAGCCAATGATATTGAGCCAAGTCTAAATGACTGATACATAGACGTATATATCATAGACGAGGTATGTCGAGGCAAAAACTGTCCTCACTTAAATGGACCCATTTTTGGGGTTGTTTGAGGCCATTTTGACATTTGAGGTATGGTGAAATCAAGATGGCTGACATTTGAGGTAAGGCGAAATCAAGATGGCGTAACTTTTTCTTGTATGAAGATTTGTTCTGGCAAATGTGAGTACGTCATAACATATCTTTAGTTTTGAAATCTTTACACTGATAAGTATACACTATTATATATTTTATAATAGTCACATAATTATAATTATATTTTGGTATAGGAAATTGTATCAATGAGCCATTGTATATGTATCAAAACAACGCAGCTTAATTTTGTTCGATATTTATGTCTTTATAACAGGTTCGCGTGCGAAACGCTCATAGTGAGTTACGCAACACATTATCGTTATTTTTAGACTCTATTAGCAATTACACTGCACTCAACATAAATAAAAGGGTTCATATTTAGTCTATTAATGCATCAGTATTCAATAGGAAGGTTACTAGGTACCAACTGCAAACTTTTTATTCGTGGTTTCAATCACGAAAATTTTAAACGCCTGAGTGAAATAGGTAGTTGATATTTGTTTATTAAGGCATCCGAATTATGAATAAGTAGGTTACTACTTACTAGGCATCAACTGCCAACATTTTTATTTGGGTTTTCCAGGAAAATACTATAAGTCTGGCAAATGTTAGAGCTTTTTCACATTACGCAATGCGATAGTCGACATCGGACCGAAAACGCTCATAGGTCGTCGGCATATGAGCGTTTTCACATTGATTAGGTTCGACATCCAATATCGCGCCAATATTATGTCATGTAATGACACAGATACTAGACAGGTACCTAGATATATATTCCGATATAAAACGTATAGCCGCCTTTTCACAATATGGCGCGCGATATCGAATGTCGTTATCGCGTAACGTGAAAACGCTCAGACGACCAAGACGATATTAAAGATTTCTCGTTAACTTTTGAAAACTTTTTGCTCTCCATTATATTAATACATACCAGTTTGTTGAAATTCTACATATTGTCATCTTGCTCATAAAGTCAAAGTCAAATTTTTTTATTCAACATAGGTATTTTTATACACTTTCTGAACGTCTACATGATGCCTTCCACCGGTTCGGGAACTAGCCCGGCGAGAAGAACCGGCGTAAGAAACTCGCGTGGGGCCATATTTTATCAAAAAGATGGAAAATTGTTCTTTTAAAACTTACTAAAATACTCGTACCTAAGTACCTACACCACGTCAATCTAGTCAAAAAGTTGCGTTGCCGTATCTATCGGAAATATTTCTTATATTCAATATTATACATATTTGAGATTTTCATTAAATAATGTACATGTACATACACACTGAAAACTTTTTTGTTCCCTGGCAGAATTCGAAACCGCGACCTCAGGGTTGAGCGACAACGGGCTAACCGCTGAGCCACAGATGTCTTAATTATAATTATCTGAACACTAAGAAGTTCCTTAACTAAAATGTCAGCTACGTTCAAATAAATACTTTTATCGTAATATTTTTCATCAGCTGCTAAATAAAATGGTAGCGTGTCTAGCGGTACTCGGTATGTATAGTAAACTATTGTGGGTGTACATTTTATGACGCTCTATAATATTTGGAGCGTCTGCTCAAAGGGCTAAAGTGAAATATTATGTTATTATCGTTAATATTAGACGACCTCTGTGTCTCAGTGGTTAAGCCCGTCGGTGCTCAAGCTCAAGGGTTCGAATCCCGTTAAAGGACGAAAAAGTTGTCTGTGTTCTTGGGTTATGGATGTGTAATTGAATATGTGTATAATAGGTATATTAAAAATCTTAAATAGGTATATGTCTAGTATAAAAGCATTAACTATACTTCTCGTGTCTGGTACCCAAGTTCTTCGAGAATTTAGCACGGGACCAGACTGACGTGGTGTGAAGCCAGCAAGTTCATAAATATAATAAAAAAATTAAAAATATATAATATATCACTAGAAAATTAACTTAAAAATTTTAGAATTTAGAAAATATTTTGACGTGATATTTATGTATCTAGCTATATTATCTAGTATATAGAGAATATTTAACAGTTTGATGAGCACAAGTTTTTAAATTATATCAAATCGTAATCGTATCGTGTGGGTTACTGAACTTTATATGACGTGACAAAAATGTAGACACAATTATACAACACGAATGGCGATCAATAGGCAATTTCGTGGAATTCCCATTGGATTAGCTATATTATAATATACTTAAGTATTTACATTAGGCCTTATTTTTATAAAAAAAAAAAACTAGCTTTTGCCCGCGGCTTCGCGTGGAATGGTGTTCTTGGAGAAAAAACTTCTTCAGCAAATAACTGTACTCATTGCAATATACTTCTGTATACACTATTGAAAATGTTTTTTAGGGTTTCATACCCAATGAGTAAAAACAGGACCCTATCACCTCGACGCGACGTGCGAGACCGCTTGATATATATTTTTCGCGCTTAAATATAAATTTTACGATATGTTCTAAATATAAGATATAAATTAAAACTGTATAGTTTAAAGGGCTACTCTAATGTGTATAAAATGCTTAAAGTGAGTAATGTATGTAATTTGATAAGGATCATACTGTATACGCCACCGCCACCCTGCATTTTAAATCTCTAATATCTTCGAAAATATTCATTTCAATTACATGCTGAAAAGGGCCATATTGATATTAAATGCACAATGTATTTATGGTACTTAATTGGACAAGGATTAATGCTGCATTGCTTAAAATCGCTTCGTAATTTCTCGTAAAAAGTAAAGGATACAAAATGGTTATTGTTATCCCTGGTAGATAGAAATATATTATCGCGGACTTTTTTGTAGACCTTTTTAAGGTGTACAAATACTGTAGTGCATTATTTTGATATATCTAACAGAGTTCAGCCAACGTTTGCAATATAAGCGCAAAAAAATGTGTTTATTTACGACATTAGAAACCTCTACAATTATTATCAGAGTTTCTCTACTGTATTATGCATTTTATATACATAAAAACCTGCATATCTTTTATTATATATATACAAACCTTCTCCTGACAATAACGAACACATAAAAGAAAGATTTATCCAATTTTGTGCAGTCGTTTGGAAGCTATGCGCGTACAAACATTTCGGTAATTTATTTTTATAATATAGATAAGATAATATTTTTATTTAGAACAAGCTGTTGCCTGCGGCTCCGCCCGCGTAAATACAGTATCCCAAAGGAACAGGTTTTTTGGGATAAAAAGTAGCCTATGTTTTAATCCAGAGGTTAATATACCAAACTTCTACTATACCAAATTTCATCGAAATCCGTCCAGTAGTTTTTTCGTGAAAGAGTAACAAACATCCATACATCCTCACAAACTGTCACATTTATAATATTAGTAGGATATAGATAGAAAGGGAGGACTTGTGCTTACCTCTTGGCAAGCGGAACTACATTCGGAAGAAACTCTATTATTCCCAAACTCATACCAAATAAAAAAGTTAAGACAGAGCCTTGTCAAACAAAATCAGGCTAGTTTTTAGGGTTCCATACCCAAAGGGTACCCTATTACTGAGACTTCGTTGTCTGTCTGTTTGTCCGTCTGTCCGTCCGTCTATCTGTCACCTGGTTGTATCTCCTTAACTGTGATAGAAAGACGGTTGACATTTTTACAGCTGATGTATTTTAGTTGCCGCTATAACAACAATAACTAAAAACAGAATTAATAAATATGTAAGGGAAACTCCCATACAAGAAAAGTGGTTTTCTTTTTCGTTTTGTACGGAACCCTTCGTGCGCGAGTCCGACTCGCACTCACACTCGCGAGTACGTATCCATACACTTATGTAATGTGCGTGTGGCTACAAATCCACACACCGCAACAGCTCGCCTTACAAGATAGGCGTAGTTTCGTTACATATAGTGTATGCGTGACATTGTGTATGTACACTGCAAACCTGCCTCAATGTGTGATTCGCAGAGCTCTGTCTTTACTTTTTTATTTGGTCTGAATTCACAATAATTACCAACTGATTGCCTTTTTAGTGAAATAGTAGATACCTACTGCCTATAAACATTCACATATTATCATGTTCAGTTCTCAGTAAAAAATGTGACAAGAAACGAACGATTCAAGGTCCAATAATAATAAGAGTTATAGAACCATTCAACAAAAAACCGTTCATGCAGATAATCAGTTTGTAGAGTTATTTGTGGGCTAATTAATTTTTTTATATACAAATACAAGTCTTTTTTTTCAAGTAAAAAATGTAATTTATCGATTTTTTGAAGTGATAACTTTTTATGGGAGTTATCACTGCTTCGTTACGTAACGCGTTACGGCGCCAAATAAGATATGAGTAATTTCAAATACTAATGTCAGATACGCGTAACGCAGTTACTTAGGCACTTGTATTTTTGACCAATTGGTCTCGGGCTTGAATCTCGGTCAGACGAATTATTTTTATTCTATTTTCATATATTGTTGAAAGCAATATACCTAAATACCGACAATAATAGACAACTTTTATAGAACTCTTTGACATTGGCTCACACAGTAAGCACCGTGCAGCTTCTTGACTCATAATTTCCACAGAATTAAGATGATTTTTTAAATAAATAAGACATTATATTATCATATTAATATACATAACATTTAAGTGATAACCGAAGCTTATCTCAAGTTAAACAATTTTAATATTAAATACTTCAACTTAGATTAGTTTACGTTATGACTTCTGTCGGGCGTCCCGAGACGAACACGACTTTTTTAATAGACAAAAGTAAATTGTAGATAGAAGAGTATAGCTTTTAGTAAATTTCGATATTTAGCGGAACACAAAAAAAAGGTCCATAATTAAAAAAATATGGTTTGATTTCAAAATCTACTTACTACACTTCTTTTGTTATTTAAAGTTTCATTTGTTGTACTTAAAATGAGATCACATTAAGAACAGATTTTGCGTGTAAAGGCTATTTGTGAAAAATGGTACATTTTTGAACTTTTCATGTAACCGGGAAAAGTGAAAATTAATATTAAAATAACAATTAATTAAATTAGAAAAATGGTGATTAATATCGCGTATTTCCTCCACGTGCTCTTATTAAACTTTCTACCCGTCTAGGCATACTGAGAATGATGTTATCGATGGTCTCCTGGGATAGTCTCCGCCATTCCTCAACTACGGCGATTCGCAGTTCACCCACGTTGGCAGGAGCTGGAATTCTGGACTTAATTTTTCTTTTCAGCAAGTCCCAAACGTGCTCTATTGGGTTCATATCCGGTGATCTCGCCGGCCACTCCATAACAGTGATATTCATATCATTAAGATAAGCTTGAGTTACCCGAGCGGTATGCGGCCGAGCATTATCCTGCATAAAAACAAAATCGTCACCAATATATGGGGCAAACGGTACGACATTTTCTTCTAAAACTTCTCTGATATAGCGGTCTGCAGTCAGACTCCCTCTGCCAATCACTGCCAAGTCTGTGCGAGCTCCCAAACAAATGCCCGCCCAAACCATTATTGATCCACCACCGTATGCAAATGTAGTTTCAAAATTTGTCTGAATGTATCGTTCTCCTTTGCGTCTGTATATTCTTTGCCTGCCGTCAATTTGATTTAGGAGAATTCTGCGCTCATCACTAAACAATACCTTACTCCATTGGTCCGCGTTCCAAAGTCGATGTTCCTGAGCAAAAGTTAACCTGTTTCTACGATGATTTACCTCGAGCCTTGGAGCCTTGGCGGGCACAAATGAACCCAAACCAGCTTCTTCGAACCTTCTTCGTACCGTACGCTCACTTACGGTTACACTCATGTCGGGCTTGGACGGCCGTCAAACGGGGGTTCCTACGTACACGAAGCCGAATGAAACGATCATCTCTACTCGAAGTGCGTCTTTTTCTGCCTTGTCCTGCTCTTCTCACATAAGTACTGGTCTCCCTGAACCGTTGGATACTGCGATGGATCGTTGAAACTGGTCGACGAAGATCTTTCGATATCACTCTGTAGGTTTGACCATTTCTTCGCATTTCGAGTGCCCTGGCAATCTCCGTTGGGGCTAAGGGCATAATTCAGTCCTCAACTCCAAAAAGATACGCGATTTAAAAAAAACTAACAAAAAACAGTATTTCAATGAAATTTTAAATCAAACTCGGAAGGAAGAAATACTCGAAGTTCGCTCCAGATAAGGTGTATTTGAATAAAATTAAAACAATTGCATAAAATGTGATGTTCAGTTGTTTTCTTAATTTGAAAATATTTCTTTTTAAATTAAATGACGTATAAACGAGCCAGCAACCTTATATGATACTGATATCAAACCTTTATTTTATGTTCCGCTAAATATGCCGGTGTGTGTAGTTACAGTGGATTTGGTTGCCCCGGTTTTCATACGTGAAACTACGGAAAATCCATTCAAAGTTAAATTAACCATGTACCAATCAATTATATTGAAGAAGCTTAAGAAAGGCTTCACTTTGTTTAATTGACAGTACTTTTATGGTTCCTACCCATATTCTGATGTAAAAATGATACGTTCTCCGACCTTGCTGGCAATAAATATAAAAGTTGTGACACGCAAATCTGCACTTACTGCGCATGATTCATGACGAATTTACTTACTAGCAATGGATCACCGATTCAATGTTTTGATAATAGAATTTCCACCAAATCATGTACCAATAACGCCTGGCAATCGCGAAAACGCGATTCAAAATAGATTTTCAGTGTTGAAATTTGCTTTATATATTCTTCCAATAAATGAAATCATATTAAGACTACGACGACGAGATGCAACTCCGATACGCACGATAAGCAACTTTTTAAAGATACTATTCAAAATTTAATTTCCTATAAAGGAAGACACACGCTACGCAGTGTGCACTAGTGCAACTCGAAATTTGAACTCTTGCAATGAAACGTGTATCTTCTTATGTAGAAAATAAAAATAACTTTAAATCGCTATCTTAAAAATGCAGCGCCGTGTCGCGTCTCGGTGTGAGCTGACGCTGATCCTCAAATTGAGTGACTCATGTGACGAGACGGTGAGATTTGTGGTTGGTGATGCTGCAGCTGATGATTTTGCTATAGGTACAGCGATTAGTTAGTACCTACTTGGTAAGCTGATATTATCATATCTGCACCAGAAGACAGCAGGCGATCAAGTAGAGGCGCCGGAATACACAGGCTCTTAAGCTAGGGCTGTCGATCAAGAACAACCTCACTATTAAAATTAATAATAGGCACGAATAAATTACTATGTGATGCGTCAACCGGATACTCTGGAGTTATTACTTTAAAAAACTATAAGCCGACTACGTAGTAAAGAAGGGGTCTAAAAAGGCCGAAACAAGAAAATAATTCAGATAGAAATCCAGAAATGCATAGGTACGAAACCGAGTGCCGAACCTTATAAAGTAGGTGCGACCACGGCTCTATCTTGACCATTTTTGTACCTATGCATTTCTAGATTTCTATCTGAACTATTTTCTTGATTCGGCCTTTTTAGACCCCTTTTTGGGGTTCCGTAATACGTAAGGAACACTTATAGTTTCGCTCTGTCCGTCCGTCTGTGTGTCTGTCCGCGCTTCTAGCTTCTGTTATTATGAATATAAATTAATCAAATTTGGTATAGTTATATATACCTCTTTAGACCCCTTTTTTATAACGACATAATGTCGGGTTATAGTTTTTTTAACTTATTTATTTTTGTTACGTAGTCGGGTTATAGGCTTTTTTTTATTTTAATTCGTATTTTGCCATTCCAAGTAGGTTACTAATCAAAACACTTGAAATTAAAAATAATAATATCTTCTTCACGAGCGCGGAGCGAGCCAACTTTTTTTCTAGATTTTAAGAACGATAATAATAATGTTATTAAAATATTTATGAAATAAAATATATTTTATGAAGGTAATTTAATATGAATAAAATAAAAATATATTTTTTAGTTTTTATTATTACGTAACGTTCGAAAATTGGATAACTAGGTTTGTACGACCGCATTTAAAACGTTTATTTTGACATATTTGTGCAAGCACACCACAAATATATAAAATATACTATATACGTGTTTGTGGTGTGCGCGCCAAGACCTTTCTTTTGATACCAAACACGTGATGATTATCTCGGTTTAATTTCATTCGATGTTAGAATTTGAAATTTAATTTTCGAAATACAAAATTTTGTAAAAATATATATCGCCTGCGTTACCCGCGGGCGTCATGACGAATCTATTGAAACCCCATTTATTAAAATCGGACCTGTAGTTTAGACGCTACGAGGGACAGATATACATACATAGACTGCCAAAAACATTACCCTTCCTTTTGGCTTCGCCGTAGTCGTTTTATAACGTCTTTTTATTTTATCACATCGGCGACAATATAAAAAATAAAATGGTGCTAAGCTAAATTTTATAGTAGGTACCTACTTAGAGCTATCACTTTAATCTCAGAAGAGGAAGGGTTAAATTTTGTAAATAATTGTTTGGTATTTTGACTTATGAAACTTATGGTGCAGCAATTCCTTGCTAAGCAATCTCTAACCTTACTTTTTTCTGCAAGTTCCAAATAAATAGGTTTCTAATGTTAAAAATCGAGTATTTATCAATACACCCGAAGCAAACTGAGTAGTTTATTCGCATTAAATCATACCAGTCATAAATCGCACAAACCCGTTCTACAGCTTATCAAAACAATACGCAGACACACTTCCAACAGAACAGCGAAAAACGTCTTCCGAACGAGCTAAGCCATAGGATGGTCCTACTTATTATCGCATGTACAAGGTCCTATATCTTTTGTCACAGATTTAACACTTATTACCTTTCGAAATTACGTGGCGATCATTTCAAAATTAAGCCTCAAGAATATGATAAATTTTCATAAATCAGTTATTATTTATTGGAGTATAGACTTTATGGTGTTGCCAATTGGTTTATTTCAGTTTCACGGGATCGTTGCTTGATACGTTTAAGATATAGACATATCTGTACACATCCTGTGATCAAAAATGCTAATTATATGATTATCATAAGAAAATTCAATAAAAGCAATAAGGTATGTCCCATACTACGTTACCTATTCTTCAAAGTTGGTCGCTTGGTCACCGAGGGGAGACGGTGTTTTGATTTTTGTCACGTAGTAAATATCTTCAAAGTCATTTAACAAAAGTGATCACGTTGTAGGTATGGGTACGTTCCCTTATTAGATACAGAATAAATAGTGTTGTAATAAAAATGTAAACGTTATATAATGAACTGTCACTCAAGAAATATAACATCAAGTGCAGAAACAGTATTTACTTTCGTTTGTACTTTGTACTAATTAAAAATGTATGGATCTCTGTGGATATACCAGGGCCAAACAAGCTGCGCTTTATAGCCTTCATCCATAACGACTTAACGATGTTTACAGCATGTGTCACTAGAGCGATAAAACTGACAGGTTTTCTTCATATTTCTAACTTTAAGGCAATCTTAAAAGTAAATGCACTAAAATTGATCTAGGCATAGATGATACAGAAGATTTTTCCACAATCCAGATCAATCCACAAAGCTATCTGAACCACGTGACTTGTTAATAGTTATTACAAATACTGTAACATATTCCGGTATACCTTACCCATGAGTTACTATGTAGGCTGTCCGCACTCTTAATTTTCAATAAACTACTGGACATGCATAAAATGAGAGGCGAAGTTCATCGACAGCTGCCAGACCCACCGCCTCGATACTCGATACTGATATGTTCAACTCTGAAATAAAAATAAAAACAAACTAAATTATATACTTTTGTTTTTAGTTTATCTTTGCGAATTGGATGAATATTTGTATGGAATACGTTATACCGTATATGATGTATATTGTATAGCAATTAGCAAAGGTAGGTATGAAATTATAGTCTCGACTCTATAGTCTAGGTCTATACCTAGAATGTCGTAAACATAAGCGCCCGTCGCACGTGCAGTTCTGACCGCGGGAGATAGCTGGCGAACCGAACGTCCAATCAGGCAGGTTCCATATTTTGACATAATATGCTAGCAGTACAAACTGTGACGCATTTTAAGTCGTAATTAACACGACAGTTCGATCCGCAGTCCAAACCGCACAGAACTTTACGCGTGCAGAGCGCTATTGTTTTATTCTCCTACGGTATAAAGAGTTTCCCCTGGTTGTTTAAATGTAATTTAAGCGATATAGTTAAATAAGCTTCATTATAAACTTTGTAAATATTTGTTGCTTAGTATGTGAACTCTATATTTTCTTCGTCCATGCGTTTTGACATAGTGATAATAAACAGACTATAGTCTATAATTCTAAATCTTCACCTTTAAGGGATCTTGTTAAAAACCTAAAATGCCTTCAGTTTATTTACAATAAACATTGTACATTGCATCATCGCCATTGTTATAAATTTTCTCTGGAAAAATACTTTAAAAATGTAAAATTGCGGTACTATTCCTACAATTACCAATGTATTTGTAATTATTCAGTTATTGCTAAAGAAATGTTAAGGAATAAGCACATAATATCACACAATTATTTTATTGTAAGCAGGCATATGATAACAGGCCATAAATTATGTATTATATTTTAATATAAGGCTTTTTAATTTAATTTAATAAATTGAAAAGCCTGTGTAATTACAGTTTAAGCTGTAATTTATAAGTGGACGGTTTGCCTGTGAGCCTCATATATGTAGCAGATAGCAATCAACACAATTTCATAAAATATGCCCCTTCATCTGTACGCCGAGATTTTTGATATTTTTGCATTTTGAAATGTAATTTAAACCATTTTTATACGTTAATATTTTGTTATCAGAGTATTATTAAAATAATTGTGTGTTCGTATTCCGCAATCTACAGTCTACTGCAAAAATTGAATATTAAACCTACATGTGTAGGTTTAAAATAGAGCTTTCTTGTAAATCTTGAGTTTTTTTTTGTGGTTTAGGCTCCCTTTGTCTATATATTATAATATACCTGGGAGAAAAAATCGGATAGAAACCAGTTCAGCGGTTAAAGCGTGAATAAGCAATCGACAGAGAGACAGCAGCTGATAGACATACACACTTTCGCATTATAATATTATAAATTAGTATGCTTTACGAGCATTTGGTTATTTTCTTCTGTTTGTTATTTTCCAGACCGTGAATAGGTAGAGTATAATTTTATTTGCAGACATTTAACTGCAGAGGTCACTTAAGGTTCAATAAATACGACGTAATTATTATGTACACGACATTTTTTAAAATTTCAGAACGATATATTATGAAATATAAAAATTAGAAAAATATAAACTTATGAAAACACAGAAGGATTAAGGAAATCCCAGTAGGGGCAGACCACTGAGCATCATAGGGGTAGTTAGTAGGTACATTGGGGTAGTTGGTAGGGAGAGTACTACAGCTTTAGTGCAAATCTGAATCTTGCTACAAAAATTAGGCACCCAAATACGAGTAAAGTTACCTTATACCTAACTGACGTTAGATTAGAAGCTCTATGTTGATTTACCGAATTTACTTTCGAAAAGCAAAATCGAAAAATGGTACGTATTTTCAACACTAATTAGATGCCAAAATGTTAAATATTCTGACGAACGTGGAAAACAATGCTCTAAGCGTTGGTGGATGTTAATATAGTGCACCAACAAACCGGTCTGTAAAAGTAGAGTCGGCATATTAATATGTCGGTACGGCCTTTAAAAATACAAGTAAAATAGTCAATGGGCAAAATATCTAATAAGTGAAAGTTTGGAAAAGTAAAAATTATCTCGATTTATTTACAAGAATATAATTTAATCAACATACAACAAAAATAATGTTATAATGTTTTTCAAAACCCATAAAATAACTAAAATAACAGAAATGCGTCAATCAAATTTTCAATTTACTGTCACATTTTAATACATGTGTCCTAAAAATATAAATTACTGTAAAAATATTTAAAAGTTTTGTTTTTTTTTCTCATTTATCTATAGATCTTAGGTATTACATTTTTCTTTAAAGTACATATAAAGAAAATAAACGAATAAAAATATTGTCATGCAAGAAAATTTAAGAATAATAATATAATATTTGCTGTCGCTACGTCCAGGGCATAAACTGTTATTTAAGATGAGATCAATTTTATTGAGATTTATTTTGTGAACCTTACTACAGCTGATTCTACGCATTCTTTAATTCAAACAGTTAAGAAATAATATAAATTACTAGATGTTCAATAGCCACAGAAAATGCTTATCTAGGTAGAGCAAGTATCAAGTAATAGAAAAAAAAAACATTTTACCTTAATTTACTTATATTTCCTATGAAAATACACCTAAATTAAATAAAGCTTACTAATGAAGTTAGTGTGAAAGCTAGGTATCATGATGCCAGTAGAAAATGTTATCACTTATCTTCTACTTATCTACCGCTGTATCGCTCTATGATTATTTACTGTGTTTCAATTTAATTTACGCTATATTAAGAGGTAGATAATTGGCTATCTAGCCAATTAATTGTAAATAAGTTGGTGCTCATTCAAAGAGAAAGGAAAACTCTACCTAATAAGATCAAAATATAAAGAAAAATAAACGCACTGTAAAGACGCTTCCCAAATGTATTTTAAAAGTAAACGCGTAATAAACCACTATTAATTTAAATCTTAGCTTTGATATGAAAATAAATCGTCAACACAATATTACAAATCTAACTTCCGAAAATATTCTAAAATTAAACAGGTAGAGCATACTCGAATCCGACATGAAAAGAGCGAAACGGCTGCGTGCTGTCTCTCTCTACCGTAAAGTACTAAAACGCTCCATAGATGGCAGTCAAATCGCTGCCGTGATTGCAAACGGCTAGTATATTCGCCATCTAGCGGCGAATAACTGAACTTTTATAGCACGTTTATAGAAGAGGGCTCTTCAGCAGGTCGTAAACATTTTTATGAGCACGAGCCCGGTCCCGTGCGCGTATAACCCGACCGGGGACGGTGGAGCCGCGCCGCTCGGTGCTTCCGTGGAGCGCTGGAGTATTCAATTCGACCGATGTTCATGGACTTTTATGTGCGATTCAAGGTGCGATTGGATGGCGTGCTTGAGCGTTTATTTGGGTTTATTGTTGGGGTTTGTTTTGTTTATGCGATTGCTGTTTAACCGACAGGCTTTAGAATATGCTTTTATGATTATACTGTTTTGGATAATGAAGAGCTCTCCGTGGGAATTCGATGTTTGTACCTTACCGATAAAAACAATATTTCATTTTACGATGTCAAATGAGGCGTTTTATATGCCTACGCAAGGTAAAAAGTAATGGTTTAACAGAGAAATATGTTTGGATTTTCTCTAAAATATTACCGTGAAAAAGCCAAAAAGCAAATCATAAATAAGATCCGATTCAAATTTGTAGAAGATGCTATCTGTATGATTTATGGACTCGCACCCGAGAGCGTTGTCTAGTGAAGTGCTAATTATTGTTGGAAATTGTCGATACATTATATTTATATAATATTCAATGTAAAATATTTTGTCTACCAAATATCAACAAGTATTTTGTATACTAATTAATTACAAAGAATATATTATAAATATACCATTAATTTGTCTGATTATTTTTGCGAAAAATTCCTGAGTATAATTATTATTCTAATGTAGTATTTACAAAAAGTTAGAATTTTTAAATATTCCAATTAACACTATGATATAGGAATTATTATTATTCTTATATTAGTTCGACTACCTCTGTGTAGTCTTGGCTATTTATTATTTAGTTTTATTCTATTGAAAACGGTAAAATGTACAGTGAAAATCGACTTACTATGTTCGAATCACTTTAATACTACAAAGCCCGAAAATAATAAATAATCATTAATTTAAATTCAATACTCGTTCATTTGAAGTGAATGATTTAAAATATTTAAACATGAACAAAATTGTACGGTCTTTAATACTAAAATTCTAACAATAAACGTACAGTTCAGAGTGCATTAGTACCTAATTAAAATATTAATGATTTACTATTGATTTTTAACAAGCAATAATTCCATTACATGTTTATTTTTGTTTTAATACGTTGATATATACACTCATTTAATCCAATGATATGTCCAATGAGATCCATGCCACCCTGAAAATGAAAAAAAAACAAATGACGATAACTTTTTTGTGAAGTCCAAAAACCCAAACAATGCATCAACTGTCTAAATGTAATGTCTAATTACAGTAAGGCGTGTGAATTATATTCGGGTAAAATGTAAATAGACGAACAGAATGAGGAACTACATTTATTTTCATTTACCTCCATTTGTATCGCGACGTGAAGATTACGAGATTTAACAAAAGGAGTGCTATAAATCGCGCTGTCTTAGTAGGCTGTGGGCATTTTTGATATGTGCCTTTAAAAGCTTTTTTCTGTATTTAGATGAGGATTCATTGTGTAATTCATTAATGTGAGGGTAAGTCGCGGGCTGGGCGAGGTCGATATCGAGAGATAACGCCATATTTATTGCCGCCCAATGAGATGTACAACAAGAGCGTGTAATTTACAACGCTCACCGAAATTTGTTACGAATTTATGTCGACAATAGAAGCTCAGCCGACACTTAATAATCTACCAGAATGCACTTTAATCGTTGATTACTTCACCGCTCTGCTTCCAATCGGAAAAAGTTACAGTAATCAGACTACCTACCGGGATATAAATATTTTTATACCAAGACGAGATTTTTAAATACCTTTAAATTATACTCTACGGACATAGAAGTAATGGCTATTTATGAATTTTTATATGCTTGATTAACTACTTTGTTGTAAAATTAAAACAAATAATAAATTAGATACCTAAATAAACATTGTTCCTATTTTTAATATTGTTAAAATTATTATGGCGCTGCGGTAATAAATGGGCAATTCAGTATTCTAAGCACGTATACGACGTCATTTGCTACTACAATCGATAAGCTAAACTGACTGTCAACAACGATTTACATTGTTCGTTACCGAGTATTTTCAGTGCAAAAGTTATATATTATATAAAGTGAGAACACACTGCTTTAATTGGTTTGACATTTTCTTAGTAGACAGTTTCTATTAGTTGAGTTCTGTATGATTTTATCAAAATAGAGTGGGTGGTCCCATAAAGTTAGCTCGCATTGTCTATTCTCGAATCGAACTTACAATTTGCATCGGACTCGGCGCCCATTATAATGGTCACTTGGCACGTAACTAATTAGTATCGATATCGATATTCACATCTCTTCATTGCTTCCTTTGATTATATCGATAAAAATTGTAGCGCTCGAAACCGAATATCGTTCGTTCAATACAGCTGACCTGACCGAGTGCCATCTCGGTAATACGTCACGCGGACATCCCCCTCCCTATCCCGAGTCCCGCGATAGACGGAAATGACCATATTACAAATTACACGAGAGCGATAGAGATCGCATGATCTCGTGAAACATGGCGCATAACGCCCCTTGATTTATGTGGAGCATGCCAAAGTTTAAATTTTACGCGTGATACTACAGACATTTTTAAAAAGTAATTTAAATATAATTAATTCACTTGACATTTTCATTCATTCATTATGTTAAGTTTTAATTTGGCTGAACTTTGATAGAGTACCTAATATCTACAATATAGAAAATACTGTACGGCGGATTAAAAATAAGCTCCAAGCATGGCAATATTATACCTACTATCAGAAAATAGCTTTCGTTGTATAACAAGTAATTATTAATAAATTGATTATATACAACAATGTGCAAATATATTAAGTAAAGCAAACATTAACTATTGCGTTAAAAAAAGTATTTATTATCCGTTGTAACTAATAAAAAGTTTGTTATAAAATATACCTACCCGAATGAAAAACGTATGAGATATCCAAATAACATATTCTATTCAAGTCAGCTGGTGGATGATCTACGTGACCTTGGGCCGGTATCGGATCTTAAATTTGTCTGCCACAGCCGTATCTGACTTCGACCGAATTTATGTTTTCCTATGAAATATTAGTTTTAACCTTTGATTTGATATGAGAAGATAATGCCAATATTAATTTGGGGTAATATTGTTTAAGATTTTATAAAGTATAAAAGTTTCTGTCAAAGGAATTTGTGTAAATGTTAGGTTAGTAATTTTTACATTAATAAACCGATTGTACGTTATTATTATGATTTTGGAAAATTAATTTCACCTAAATAATTTGTACACTTCTTTGGTTACAGGTATGTTACCAATTTATTTGGATTGAAGGCTAGAACAGAAAGTAAGTATCAAACAGTTAATATTTAAAGCCTATGTACGGGGACGGCCCCATCAGGCCAAATCTCATCAAAATCTGTCCAGTAGTTTCGGAGCCTATTCAATGCAAACAAACAAACAAATAATATATAAACAAACAATCAAATCATTCCTCTTTTGAATATAAGAAAGTTTTGATTTATAGAGAATATGTATAGTAATCATCATCATCATCACCGACCACTATCAATCCCAACTGCTGGGATTCTCTCCTAAGTATGGAGATTAAAACATTGAGGAGATAATTAATTATCTCGTGATTATAAGGATGAGTTGGCCAATACGCTATTTTCCTGTAAGTATTTTATATTATTTCATAAATTAAACCCTGAAAATGTACCTGATGTACCCTGAAAAATAAGACCGTTTACAAAAGGAATAGTATACTAAAAATCAATATTTCCAAAAAAACTTGCTGATCGTTTAAAGCACTTTTGTGAAGCTCGTGAAAACGCCGCAACAAAAGTCTTACAAGCAGGTAACGACACACGCTTGTAAGTTGCCACGAAATGTATGGTCATATGCAGAAAATTTCTGATATCTCCGATGTTTGTGCGTTTATGTTCATATGCAACATAATAAGTATTTTTGTATTTGATGTAAGTAAACTAATGAAGTAAGTTTTTTACACAAATGTTATAAACAATTCAACTCTTGTCACTTTAAAATGCATCTAATTGCAAAACTACACATAAAATCTTAATTCTTTGTATTTTTATCTAGTTGTAATATCTAATTATTTATAAATGTTAAAAAAAACCAAAATTTTTACATATAGGAAAATACCTAACTGAAAAAAAATCTTTCACGTTTACAATATTAGTGAGGATGTACATTGTATATAATATATATCTATCTAAGATAGTTATTCTTCAAAATGTTTGTGTTACCTTTGAATTATAGTTTGATAAAATTTCGTAAGACCTGGCAGATATTATTTGCCACTTTTCTGAGTCAGGGCGATAAATAATAATACGAGACAGAGTTAAGACCTCCCGGCGAGGAAACATGATACCGAACCTATTTTACTAAGCAAATTGCATTCTCCCTAATAACCGCTAACGAACATGACTTTTTCATATTTAAACTCTAATCTTCACACGGAACGGTGCCAAATTATGGAGAAATAAACTTCGTTTATTTATTGCTGGGGCAGAAATTGGCCACAAGTTTTAACGTTTATATACAAGGTTTGGCAAAATCAATTACGGATGGTTTGGGCATGGCGGGATTTCTTTGCGTGTACGAAGTCGGGGGTAACATCTAGTATTATTATGTTTGTATGAAACGCAATCACACCTTAACCAGTGAACGGATTTTGATGAAATTTTGGGACAGGGACAGATTCGTAGACTACTTTTACACACGACAATGCGACAATATCTACGGTTCCCGGGCGGTATACGGCACGGAGTAAAAAAAAATACATCTTGGATATACTTGCGTAGTGTACCGTTCTGCGAACTTTTAATTCAGGAAGCTAACAATCTGTTACCTTTCTGGATTAAAATTTCTACGTCTTGACGACAGGCATAAAATAAATAGAGCATGATTTTATAAATCTTTAAATAATACTTTATACTATTTCATCATTAAATAAATCTTATTAATGATACCTAATGGAGTCTTATAATCGTTTATAATTATAATTAGGAAATTTATTTTTTAAATACTAATTTTGATCATTTAAATAGATAGATTAAACTTTATTAAATAAATTTCTAGTATGTTGACGATAAAAACTATTTTGCCATATTGCTTATTAGGAAAGTTTCATCCCCTATTTTGTCCACCTAGGGTCTGAATTTTAGAAAACACTGAAATACGTACCTCATTATTTTTTTCCGTACTCAATTCATACGAAATATCATGCAAATCTGTTCAAGGAATACAAAGTTTCATACAAACTTTTATCACCTTTACCCTTTATTTTATTTTACCCCCTTGGTGGTTGTATTTTGAAACACGTATTTCTCATATGACGTAGGAATCTTAGTAGATTCCTACGTCATATGAGAAATACGTGTGCAAAATTTCAAATTTCTAGCCTTAAGGGTTTGGCCTGTGAGTTAATACATCAGCCAATCAGGTTTGCCTTTTATATATTATATTATATAGATTAATAAACATATGCCTACATAAGACACAAGTCACACAACAGTACCTAGAATACTAAGACACCTAGTACCTAATCTAGCTTCCAAATCTAGCTTAGCATTATTAATTCACATTATTTAAATATATTAACTTTTTTTATACTAGATATTACACGCTACTTAATGGGCGTAAAATATTCTGCCAAAACCGTTTATTTTTTGTAATAAAAAGTATACTATATCCTTCCCCGTGGTGGACTTTATATCTATGCTATATTTCATCAAAATCGGTCCAGTAGTTTCGGAGCCTATTCAATACAACCAACAAAACATTCAAATCTTTCCTCTTTATTATAAGTAGATATAAATATAGACAAACATCAACCACAACAACAACATGAACAACATTTACATACTACATAGTTAATTAAAAATATTTATATGCGATACAATAGCAGAGATGTTAAAGACATGGCATTTCGGATTTGAATACGGATATAGGAATAAAATTATATTGTTTTCGGTTACGGTTACGGGAGTATCTATATCCGAAATTATCCGAACTTGAATCCGAAAAATTAAATCGGTTACGGTTACGGATGTTTAACCGACAGTTTTGGTTACGGTTACGGAACTCCAGAACATCCCCGTTATGATTTGCAATTTAGATCGTCTCCATGACAAAATATTTAAAAACCAAACAACTAGTAAATATGCAGTATAATAACGCTCGTACTTCACAGAAACAATTCAAATTACAAAATTATACTCAGCAGCCTTAATAACTGGCAATTAAGAGGAAATTTTCAGTATAATTTTTCCGGGAGTATAATTATTCGGCGACAAATTGAGTAAGATAGTCCGGGCGCATTGTTCATGATGACAAATAGCTATGGCGGATAATACCACAGTATCGGGTGTCGGATACGTATTTAGCGAGTATCGAGCCAATATTCACGATAATAAACTACGGCGTAATGCGTGGATACACTTCATTATTGCTGTAATTTTTGATATCACGCGCGGTTTCTTTGATGGGATGGCTAAAAGCAGTGAAAAGGTTAATTAAGTTGGTTACACAAACGAATTTCAAAGATTAAGCCTGTGTATTTAGATACCTATTCCCACTTTAATTCTGTTTGTATTGGACAATTGTTTTCATAACTGGATTTTCATTGACGTTAACTCTACAACTGCAATAATTCATTGATCATTAATGCTTTAAATCGATATCTACGTGTGTTTTACTGAAAGAGATAAAAAGCACTATAGCATTTTTGTAGACCAAGAAACGATAAAATTGGCCTATCATAAAATTATATACAAACAGTACAACCACTTCAGTATAAGTTAAAAACTTTGTAGAACATGAAACTGCCGAAAATTTTTCACACTCGCGCATAAATCTCGCGCTTTTAATAGATAAATAGGCCTGAGCGCAAACGAGCAATATTACATTATTTGGCCCTCCCTCAGGAAAGGCCCTTCTGATAAAGCCTCCTTACCTCACACCCCTTATGTTAATGTACCGCGCCAGACGGTGACAACCATTTTTTGGCCCACTTGGTAATATTACGACGCGGCCGGCCATAAAGAGTATTTCAAATTTTCCGTCTCCATTATAAGGAGATGTGGCTTTATTAAAGTTAATTTCGTTACTCTTAATTCGCAACAATGCTACATTCTAATTTACGACTACCGACCCGTTAAGATTTAATTGGCACTAATTTATGCAATTTTAATGTAACAGGTAGCCGCGGTAAAAAGCGTAGTTTATAAAACAACTATTGTCCGCGATTGTTCCGTTGTCGAGCAACAAAAGTACGAGTTCACGGTACGAGGTAATAAAATGTTTAAAAAGTTTGGAAATAATAAACAAAAAGCGGTTCGGATGCAAAGTTAGATAAAGAACATCTCACACACCTGAGCTAGGAAATTGCTTTTTTCTAAGCTCCTGTTTACGTAACTTTCTCCGAGAATAAAAGAAGTTTCTCGGTAGAACTTTCTCGTTTTTTGCCGGACATAAATCATATGAATATCAGTGTGATATTATGACGTCCCGCGGACTCATAAACGGTGGAACTAAAACTTGTTTTGACATTTCAAAAAGAACAATGGACCTTTCTTTAGAAAGTTTGTACTTTAGAAATATCGTTTCCTAGAGCTATGCAATACGTGTGATTTAGGATTTTTAATGTAACATTTACAAAATCAGTTCTTTATCAGAGTAATATTGAACCAACTCCAACTGTTTTTAAAATACGAATTGTTTATTTATTCTATTTTGGCTGTAGGTACCTATGGAAGGGTGAACGCGCAACGCGGACCCTTATCACAACTAGTTAAAAACTAATTACGCTTGTGGCACCGCCTTTCCATAAATCTAGCGTCTCTCCCGAATTGCCTTGACAAAAGTTATTTTTAAGAAAAATCCCCGGAGGATCCGTCGGGACTCGAACCCCACCTCCGTCCCGCGAGGAATTTATCACGATTTATATTCATGGTACAACAACGTGAGCCACTTCGAAGTTGCTTAAATTATACAAAGCACCAAAACTTTTTCGCCTTATCAAGCGACAGATATTACAATAATTTGTAGGATTTTGATCTAAGCACAAATTGTAAATAGACTTTCAAGTTAGACTATTGCCTGTTACAAAAGATATGTTACCTGGTATAATACTTCAAAAAATAAAAGTTCTTTATGCGTCTACTTGTGTATTATGTGATCTTCTATACAAACAAATAAAATTGAAGTGTCTGTTTGTAATTTGATGCTTAGATGCCATTAGTGGGTGCGACCACGAGTAGCTTGACCATTTTTGTACCTATGCATTTCTGGATTTCTATCTGAATTATTTTCTTGTTTCGGCCTTTTTAGACCCCCTTTTTATAACGTAGTCGGGTTAGTTTTTTTTTTTTTTTTTTTTTTTGTATTTTTCCGTTTCCTAATCGAACATGTTTTTGGAATAATATTTATAAGTACCACAAGAAATTAAAAATAATATCTTCTTCGCGCGCGAGTTCGAAAATTGGACAACTTAGTACGAATTGTTCGACCGCATTTTTAACGTGTATTTTGACGTATTTGTGCAAGCACACGACAAATATCTAAAATATATACATATTTATGGTGTGCTTTCCAAGACCTTTCTTTTGATATCAAACACGTGACGATTATCTTGGTTTAATTTTTTTAGATGTTAAAATTTGAGATTCAATTTTCGAAATACAAAATTTTGAAAAAAGTTAGTAGTAGTTTAGACGCTACGAGGGAACAAACATACATACATACATAGACTGCCAAAATCATTACCCTTCCTTTTGGCTTCGCCGTAGTCGGGTAAAAAGGAGGTGGTTATACGTTCGACTGTAATATATATATATATATATATTTGTATGTTCAACGATTACTCCACCGTCTGTGAACCGATTTTCAATTTTTTTTAAGTAACTAGGTTTTCTATGTTTAAAATGTTGACTCTCTATAGCATTGGTTCCGAACCTGGGGTAATTACCCCCGCGGGGGTAAAAAGCTATTCTATGGTAAGGCAGGTGGTAACTAAAAAAGATGAACAGACAAAAAAAATATATTTTATGTTTAAAATAAAATAACAGTAGGTACACAGCACGGCGCTCTATCGGGTTTATAAAATCGCGGTGAGAATTATGAACTCTGTACAGTTTTGCGAAAAGCAGCTTCAGAATACCCTATTGCTGAAAAAGCTCTGAAAATATTGGTGCCGTTTGTACCATTTATAGATGTGAGAGTGGCTTCTCAAGTCTAGTAACATTATAAGCAAAGGCCAGAAACCGTCTGAACGTGGAGCACGATATGAGATGCGCGTTGAGTGTAACTATACCTAATATTAAAAATCTTGCGAATTTAAAACAATCTCAACCTTCACACTAAAACCTAAACGTTAGTAACACTCTGGTATTGTAAATGTGCATTTTTTATAAATAAAGATATTTGTAGGTACTTGCTTGTATTGTTTGGAATAATTTTAAAGGGGTTAAAGGGGTAACAGTCCTGAAAAGGTTTGGAACCACTGCTCTTCATACGAAAATACGTACTATGATACGAAAATGCGTTCGATTATAGATATAGATACGATTATATATATGTAGGTAGTTATAGTTTATTTTAAGGCTCCTAAATTATAGGCCCAACAAAATTATACCCCGGGTCGTTGGTCACCACGAGACGTTTATGGCTGAACTAAATCAGATGCCATATGGCACCGAATGTTTCAAACATACTAACTCAGCCGGTCACTATGGCTGCGGTGACGGAGGACTTTACTAACATATTTTGATCTGAGGTCGATCTCGATGCAGTCTCGATATATAAAAACAGCAAAATGGTATTCTCATAAACGTCAAACCATCGTTTAACGCGTTTTATCGGTCTAAACTCCAAAACTCAGTTTATGATAATATCAAGACGATACACTAATTCATTGAAAGTAAATTGAAAGTATAAGTTAAATACGAGAATTGGGGTTCTGACTTCTGACATGGGTGCTAACATTATTTTGAAAGTTTCGAAACTTAGTACTTAAGAAATAACTGAAAGAATGGAAATTGGGAACACCATTATAGTTGTTATAGGGTGTAAAAAAATATATCCATCAAACGCAAGGTAGTGTGTGTTAATAGTCTAAGTTACTGTGTATTGTGGTTATTTTATTAATTTTATGTATCCTAAACATCTTTTTTAAATATTACCGTTCTGCACACCTTCCTCTAACTTAACTTTAATTTAACGGCCAAATTCCTTACACCTCCGGTTGCATAATTCTCGTAAAACTTTATTGATCGTTTTTACTTCATGTATTAACAATATAATAAAAATCCATTTATGATGGACTAAAAAGCTTTTCTAATTTATTTAAATTAGAAAAGCTTTTTAGTACATCATAAACTTAGACATATGTCTAAGACCTTTGACGAATTTTAAATGCCAAGACCAAATAAAAATATAAATATGCGGAGCATGTTTGCACCTAAAACAGGTAATAAATTGGAGGAGGTATTTGGATATAGCCTGTGACAAAGGGGTGTAGCCTTAGGGCTCAGGGGGTAGGGGGTTTCACCATAATTGATGAGGTTCTTAGCGCAGCAGGCGGCGTAGAATTATCATCACGACACTGGGATACAAGTCTCATTAATTCGTGATTAGCCCTCGGCTAAGAAACTCTTCTAATAGGATCAACTTGAGTTAAGTGCAATGTAGAGCTATGTAGTACCTATAGGTATTTATTCTTAATAAAAAAAAAGTATCTACTTATACATCAAAATGGCTACCAAAACCGAAACAAAACAAAACTGTGATATGTACTAGGTGATATATTAAAAGACAAAAACCTAGTGTATAAATAATATTAATTATTTATCTATTAATATGAAATTTAATTGGAATTATCGTTTAAATAAATACATTTTCAAACCCTCATACTAACTGAGTAAAACAGGCGTTATAGCAAATATTTTGTAGACGTACCTACTAGGTATATGATATCCAATTCCTATTCGTTATCCACAGAAACCACTGCAAAATTCATGCTTAGGTAGTCAACATCCATTTGAAAGCAAATAGGTATTTAAAACTAGCTAACCCGCCAAGCGTTGTTTTGCCATTGTGTGTAATTTTTAATGCAACGTCATATTAAATAAATTAAATAAAAAAAAAAAATAGAAAAAAATATATTATATTTGCTATCGATTTCTTTAAATATTCTCCTGGTGATAACGAACACATAAAATAAAGAATTATCCAATTTGGGTGCAGTCGCTTGGAAGTTATGCGCGTACAAACATTTCGGTAATTCGTTTTTAATTTTATAGATATAGATGAATATTACCTACTTAAAATCTACTTAATAGTTAAACTAAATGTACTAAAAATGTGTGCTTTTCTTTGATATTTTTGTAACATCGTTAAAATTTCTCACAAAACAGCAAATACTCTGCATAAATATAGGGGTGCTTCATGGGTATTTTGCTGCAATATCTAAAAATTCAATTCATTCTGTAATAAATATCTTAAGCACCGTTTACTTGGAAGCAAAAACATTCCCCTACAGTTTATAAAGGTGGATTTGTAGAGCATTTATTTCTCCACACGAGAGATATAACATTCGTGTCAAGAGGAAGGCTAAATAAAGATACCAATTTGATTCATTTTGATACTCGATTTAAATGTTTATTAAATTATACATTATGTAATTTAGCAAATTACTTTAAAAATATATTTTAAACCGCTGTATCTATACTATCCCTAGTCTCTACTCATATTAAAGAGCAGGATATTTTAAACGCACTAATCTCAGTAACTACTGTTTTTATTTGAAAAGTTTTTCAGTCTTGAACAGTGTATTTACTAATAAAGGCTATGGACTACAATATTATGATGCGAGTACGTACTTGTATCTTATATCTATGAATCAGGGAAAAACTGTAAAACCAAATAAAAATCTACACGCGAACATTCCGCACTTTGAGTGAAATAAAAATAATTGTATTTTGTTAAACTGCAGATATTATCAATTACTAATTTATAAAGTTAAGACGTAAAATTTACCAAATTTTAATTCATTTTCCAGATTGTTAGGTTTACAAGCGTAAAACATAATATTATGGAAGATAAAAATATAATCGGATAGCGTTACCTACATGTTTTGTAAACACCTTAAATATTTCTTTACAATAACAAGGGATAAAAATTACGAAATAAGGTAAAGGTACTTAAAAACGGTAGTGTGTCTAAAATATTTTTTTACATCCTCCCATGGTAGGCTCTATTAATGAAATTGAATCAGTATAGTCTCCAAAGAGTCTCGCCACACATAACTTAAAATTTCTTACACTAATAATCATTTTCTTAAGTAAACGTTTCGAGAAACCTACGTAACAAGATTAATTCTGAGGGCTTGGTCGGAGCCAATTTGTCTGATTGCTTCCCATGTATATGTTACCTATACGTACCTATTCGTATTACAATAAATTTTGACCCCTCTGTCCCCGTCGATAAATATTTTCGCATGATAAATTCGATAAACTTTTGCATGGTCGAAACATACTTTTTTATAAAAGTATTGGATGATTTGGTTCTTTGACAATGATTTAAATACATTCACTGTTTCTTTATGTCTGGAAAAAAAATGTTGGTGCACAATATAAAATGTATCTAATTTTATTCTAGCTAGAGTCTTTCGTTCCATCCGAAATTAAACTAAAGTAGTTTTTTCTACTTTTTAAATCTATTATTAATGTAGGAGTCTATTAAATAAATATAATCTAGTATATAATTTAATTAATAAAACATAAATTAGATTGTAGATAATGCATCAATTTTAAAAGGTAACACGAAAAATAATCAAACACCTTGTAGGGTACAGGGCAGGTTGTTAATTAGACGACCCTATGACCGTTAGCGTTACCTTACATGCTTTTAGACGACCCCTATGGCCACCCTACACGCCTCTTCCGCGTCCGAAATCTCGACGAGAGGGCGATCGGTAAATATCGGAAAGCAATCCCGAGTCATTCTATTACAGAAACCTCACTCTTTTGAATTTTTATTTATCTAGTAACATAGGGTTATTGGCGAACATTAAACAAATTTATTAGCATTATATACACTTAAATTTGAATACAATCACAGTAACACCTTTCTGAAATATATAAACAAAATTAAACCTGAAGATTTTTTAGTATAATAGTTTCAAAATAATATTAAATACACAATATGGATGTTTCTCTAGGTAGCAAGCGAGAAATGAGTTACTTAAAAAAAACATGACATGTAGGTACAATGTACAGAGTAGGTACACGTGAAACATTTTTCATCATCATTATTTTACTCTCGACGCTGCTGTTGTTTTCAATAAAGTCGTTATGAAAACATCTTAATATTTTTATATTCACACGTCACGACTCACGAACGAGAAATTTATCATAATGAACTAATTTAAAAGAAGAAAGATTCAAAATTTGAAACATGCACTCACAGCGTCCTCATTATTTAAAGATTTTAACTCCTATTATTATCTCTTTTTCATTCTGCTTAAAGTATGTAGGTATATCTATTTTTTGATTTCGCGAGTATCTTTCCGATAAACCAAGCGAGCTGGTTAAATCCTTATCAAGATACATTGGAGATGTTTAAATCGATTTCCCGGATTTTCCAGAGGCACTGCGGACTCAATTTACTCCAGGAGCCGGGACAGGCATTGTTCGCCAAATGAACTGCGCGACAAGATAGTTACATTGCTAACGACATCGGAAAATTTAAATACGATAGGCTTTATGCATTAGGTAAAGAATGCTTGGTTGTTTGGTGAATAGTGATTTTGAGGATTATTGTCAACTAAGTGCTTACAAAGAGTTTGAAGAAGTTCGAAGAATGAGATATTATTACGTGATAATGTTTTTATACGATTTTTAATGTGACCCAAAAATAAGCAGACAATTGATTGAATGTCAAGCTTTATCCGCTTACCTATTGGTATTTGGTTGCCGGAATGGTTCATAACGTTTCTTGCTTAACATTTTTAAGTAAAACATTTAAACTATTTACCGGACTGTAAGTCGAACAGCGCAAAATTTAAGTAAATAAAAATTTAAGGCTAGGCTTGAAATAAAAATGTAATTAACTCTAGCTCAGAGAAATTAATCTTTAAACTGTATTTAGCTTGCAAATATCAAAAAGATCCTTTAAATTTCATTTTATTATGGAGCTGCGCTTATTTCCCGACCGGAACCTATTTGTTGGGCCGCTATTTAAAACATTTGCCCCGTCTGTTTACATAGATCAGATACGTTCAACAAAGGCTTTTGTAATTAAGAAAGATATTTTAAGTCGGCGGCAGCTTGGCTTTATACGCAAAATGAATTTACTGGATTAAGTTCGTTTCAAGTTTCGCATATTTATTGCTAAACAAAATCTAAACAGCGCTGAAAATGTTGAAAATAAAGATTATTAATAGAATTATTAATTTCAATCGCAGATGTTCTAAAATCGAAAATCACGCCTGTAAATACCATTTCGTGTAAACAATGGACAATTATGGCGCGCGGGCCAATATCCAAAAGATAGATAAAACACGCAAAGCAATATTTCGACCGGCTCCCAAATATAAATCCAATGGCGACCCCAATTTAGGAGTGCATTATTTTCGCTTTCGTAGACATCCGATACAATTAAAATCTTCTTTAATTAAGGGGCGACAATGAATCATTCGCACGTGGTGCAGTTTTCCTCTGTACACCCGTTCGCTCCTGCACTATGATTAAAGAAGAGCCATGGCGTTCGAAAACATCACGTATTACTGGCGTCTTAAGACTTAATCTCATTTTTCTATTCCGGCGTAGGCTAACGTTATTCCTTATCTATTTTCACATTGTTGTTGGGTTATTTACTCGCACGTTAGTTATTACGACGATAAATTATTTTCGAGATACAGCCTTGACAAATCAGCTGAATTAGCTCAAAGTTCCTGTTCTAATTGGCTCATTAATGAGGGATTGTCGAATATGTAAAGTGGTACGCCTATTCATTATACTTCCTGACTTTTTGAGCTCTCAAGTACATTATACGGACGCTCTAACGGTGAAGGAAAACTTCGTGAGGAAACCCGCACATGGTTGGCTCCAGAGTATAGACCAATCATTCCTCTGGACTAGGCTGACTGTGTTGTGAGAATGACGTATGTACTTGGGCAACCGACATTTAAAAACCAACTGTCCCAGGCACTACAGTATTTCAAGAGTGGTTACTTCACTCGGAGAATACTGTATAAATTAGAATAACAGATGAAAATGCTTAAGTTTTTTACGCCTATTCAATATACAGAGAAGTCGGTTCGTTATCAGAGTTGATAATTTAAATTATTTCAACGGGGCACAGAATGTTAATGGCGTACTAGAATGCGTCACCTGTGGAACGGAAAATTGTTGTTTAAAGGGTTCGTAACTTGGTATAGTGAATTAGTCCTTCTTATCCATTCTGATCTTACAGTTTTATTCTGCATGTATGTGATACATTTACTATTAGGTCAGTACCTAGGAGGAAAAACGTAAAATTCTTACTAAACATTGTTGTGCTAGAACTCGTAGGGTACCAACGATAGAGTACCACATCCTTACAAATATTATAAATGTGAATATGGTATTCTTTGTTTGGTTGTTATACAATATTATATTTGTGAATGTTAGTTTATCGCGAGAAAATATACAGATCCCGTGGGATACTGTATTAACGCAGATGAAGCCGCAGGCAAATGTTAGTAATAATATATTTTGTCATGACAATTCAAAGTATTCCATTCACGTATGAAAACAACCAAAAATCCATGCCCGAAGCAATATACAAAAATATCCTGTGATTCCCAAAAAATAAGCAACAATTCCCATCGTTAACAAACTTCCGAAATCCCACTAAAAATAGATAAAACATGGTGCTTTGGGGGCTGTAACTCAAGTGACAAATATCGAAGCCCACAACTCATATCCGCTATCTGCCGCGTCGCCATCTGCCGGGATGCCATCGCTTCGCCATCAGGCGTTTCATCTATTTCTGTATGAAATAAAACATCGTTTTTTACCGTAATGTATTTTAGGGTAAGTTAGAGCGAGATTTTCATCTAAAAGTACATACCGAAACTACTCGCTTTAAAATATTTGGTTTGCAATAATCGAAGCATTAAAGTGATAAATTTACTGTAATTATAATAATATCAGTGATTTAAATACGAACTCAAAAACTGTAACGTCAGAGAATAGTGCGTCGGGCATACATTATCGAGATCGAAAATTTCACGTGCCCATATAATTTTAAGCTCGTAAAGCTCGGACAATAATTCACCGGGAGCATTTGCGGAAAATGCATTTTATTGTTAAAACGTGAATTTTATTTATCGTCGACAGCCAGTGGTGGGAGCTGTAGCGAGGGGGTTGATTTGCTGCGGCGCATCGAACCCCCCCTTTGGCGGATTATTTATACTAAAGGTAATTTCCCCGGTTCATTATTGGGAAATGCAACATTTGTGCATTTCACGGACTGTCATTTGCAGTTCATTAAAAATGAGCATAGCCGTGTATCGTGGCTTTATTCACTTTAATATTATTTTGAGAGAGGTTTGTGTGAAAAATTGATTTCCATATTATAACAAAAGACTAATATATAAGACCATATTATTATCCTAATAAATAATAATTTCTACCTAAAGTGCCTATCGCATTTGTAAATAACGAAAAATATTACTTTATTAAACTGTATTTAGCTACAGCACAATTACAGCTCTCAACAACAAGAACTTTACAAGCTGACTTTCTACTGTAAAAAGTTTCGTATAAAAGTTCAGTGTATTTATCACTGAAGAGTTAAAGTTTTTCAGTAGGAAGAGCTATTTAAGCCAGCTCCATAAATCAAATTACACGGTCAATTTAAAGCTCTCTCTTGGCACTAAGTGTTTGTCGGCTTCTCATTTGACAATAATCTTTATTAAGTTAGAATTATTACCTATTTACATTGTATGTAGGCTGCTATTTTATGTGTAAATACTGAGGTAAATACAATATTGTGCCGCTTATAGTTTTCTTAACACATTTATTTTAATACGTTTGAGTAATGATGAAATTTTTATTCCTGATTATGGGCAGGGTAAGATCAACATTTTGATATATTATTTTAAGGTATGGAATATGTCTAAGTGGCATTACAGATGGCGAATATATTATAAATAGCAAGCGACATTTTATGTTAAGATAAAATATCGCTTGCTATACACTTTGTATGAACTGTCACAGACGTCTAAGATACTATATATTTTCATATTAGGTACTATGTATAATATGAAATAATATATCCAGGCATCTTCAGATAAAATATCATAGTAAATTCACCGTCTGTGACGCCCTTAAATATTCAAAGAGTATAAATAAATTGAAACATAAAATGAAACACTTCGACGTCTGACGATCAAGATACGTTAAAATAAGAACATTTCATAAATTCTCAACTCTTAAAACAAGATGTAGTTTCCCTAATAGTGCAGTAGCACAACAACGAAAATTGCGACTCTTTTAAAAGCTATTTAGCTCGATGCCGTCTACCGCATCGCTTTTTTCCCGCTGAAAAGCCAATTTGGAATGAATCACAGTGGCGAGCATCTGTGCTAATTTACCTACGGGCGGACAGTCTAATGCCAGCCGTTGCTCGTAAATACCGCGACCGAGCCGAATATCCGCCGAATATCGAAAGCCGGCATTAGTCGGATACAGCTAATACACACGGGGGCACGTGCGATAAATTATCCTTCATTTGGCCTGCGATGTTTAATCTGCTTATATTTTATATTACATATAATATATTAATTGGTAACAAAACGGAATTACACAAATAATTAATAAGCAAGCCAAATAACCTATGATTGATAATGTTAATGGCACTGACTTAACACTGCTTTATTATAAATATTTTTACCAAAAATATTTTCACGAAATTATAATTTAAAGTAAAACATACCTTGAAGTAAATGAAGAAATTATCCATATTGTGTAACGAATAAATATGTTTTTAACAAGTTATCTAACTCATTTATTGTTATTTCTACATTTTTCAAATATTCAGTAGAATTGGATGCAAATTAAAACAATATTAAATGAACAAAATAATTGTTAAAACAATTATTATAGTGTTTATTTATTTGTGCTACGGCCGCATTAATTAAAATTAACAGGGGGCGTATTACAAGCTCTTAATTCCAGTCAGTTTACGCCGTGAAAAAAACTGGCTTGCATTTTCGTATTACGATCATTTATTGCTAGCCAGTCAGCAGTCATGTGACACTTGACATACTTCTGCATTGAAACTTGCGTGGTATTTTCGTATTATGACAAAACATTTGACATTAGCTGGCTTGTTTTTACGTCAAAACTGTCTTTACAAATCCATTCAGTTTACGCCACAATTCATTAGCTTTTATTGACTTGTTTTGCGTTCTCTTTTAATATTTTTATGTGTATTTTAGTAACGTAAAATATGGCTAAAATAATTTCGAATATTGATTTATTTTTAAGACGTAAGTTTTATTCATAGGTTCATAGAAAATAAACATGTGTGACGACTGACGAGTTAGAAATATTTGAATTTCTAAAAATAATGCTTCACACGAGAAGCACCAAAATCACCAAGCAATTCACCATTCCTAATAATTTCAATCAACAATAATTATTAAGATCATCCTACTAATATTATAAATGTGTAAGGGCATGCCATAAAAAAACGTACTGTAATTACGTGGAATTTGACTTTTCCGTACGTCACCTTCATGCTCGTCTAAACCAGTCAGCGACAACCAAACCAGGATGAATCCAGTCAGAATGAAATGTCGTTGTAATACGAAAAAGAACTAGGGCCGTATATTGAATTGCCTAGAAACAAGCTGGTTTTATAAAATATCATAATACGGGCCCAGTACCTATTTAGGTACAGTATTCTGCTGAAAGAAACTGCAACGCTTAAAAAGTTAATCGTGTTAATAACGAAACTACTCTGTACCTATTTAGGTACAACTTAATTCTGAATGAAACTGACACGTAAAAGTTTAACGTATTTAATGCTAAATAGAACTAGTTCAGAGCAGGCAAATAATTACATAGTATACCACATACTATGTAAGTATTAAGAAACAGGCGTCCCTAAATTGAACCACATGGACATTGGACAGTGGATAGTTCACAGTAGTATCGGTACTCGTACTCGTGAAATCGATGTCGTCTGTAGTATTACATGCCCTGCCCCCTGTTTGCGTCTGTGCGTGATGTAGTGCGCTCGCAATACATGCATTTATATTTCATCAGCCCAATTTGATTTTACTCTAAGGTTTTATGGTGAAAAGGGGAAGATTTCCAATTTTCAGGACTGAGTGTTCTTGGGGAATTGCATTTTTATTACATACTAGCTTTTTCCCGCGGCTTCGCCCGCTTAAATATAGTAACCCACGGGAGCTAGCCTATGCAAAGTAGTATGTTTTAATCCAGAGCCTCAACTACTCGTACTACCATACAAAATTTAATCGAAATCCGTTCAGTAGTTTTTGCGTGAAAGAGTAACAAACATCCATACATCTATCCATCCATCCATCCTCACAAACTGTCACATTATAATAGTAGTACGATTGACATTATTCACACTGATAACGGCTATTAGTAGGTGCCGGTGCTGGATTTGCAGCCTGGACGGTGAGTAAGGCGTTTAACCCACTTGATCAGCATGGTTGATATTTATGTCACGTCCCCCGGGAACGGGATAAAAAGTATCCTTTGTCCTTCTCCTGGTTCTAAGCTACCTTCCCACCAATTTGTAGCCAAACCGGTTAAGCCGTTCTTGAGTTAAAAATAGTGTAACTAACACGACTTTCTTTTATATATATAGATTACAGCGTCACTGAAAATAGACAATATGCTTTAAGTGGATGAAAATGATGAAAATCTCTAAAAGTTATAGTTACTTAAAATATTATAGATCATTTAAGATTGCTCAACCTTTTTTCTCAGTTTTCTTACAAAAAAAAAACTTTTTTTCTCAGTCCACACATTCTCTTTTTTACACAACTCAAAAAATCCAAATTTTGGTTTCTTTTCCAGGTACGTGCCCAAAAAATAAATTGGCAAGGAAGACACGTCACTTTATCACAAAAGGCCTTATCAAAGGCAGTTTGATATGCAATATTGGGGGCAATGTATCAAACTAGCTATCTAAGTTAAACGCAATTTGAAGTATGGCGGTCTTAAGGCACCCGCGCCTCCCCAAACGACGGTGGGGAGGCGCGTGCCTTATCGCGGGACTGCAGACTCTCACCTTAAGATTCTTAATATTATATAAAGTGTATTTAGGACCAAGGGAATGTGATTTATTATGCACAAGTAAATAATAGAAATAGGTATTCAAAAGCTGGATATAGAAAATGTAGATTATAAAAAAATATATACCTTTGTCTCAACATATTAAAATAATGAAGCTTTTGCCCGCCGCTGCGTATTTACGCTGACGACTCACTGTCGTCAGCGTAAATACAGTATCTCACAGGAACACTGGATTTTTTAGGATATGTGTTAACCTAGAACTCATACTACTACCATACTAAATTTCATCAAAATCCGTTTAGTATTTTTTGCGTGAAAGAGTAATAAACATCCATCTTTCTTCAAAAACTTTCATATTTATAATAGTACGTGGAAAATACTAAACCTTTTTATAAGGTTTCAATAAATCAGTTCTCTCGATAGAATCATAAATTACTTACTAGATTTAGGGGTATCCAAAACTAACTAATAAATAAATGTACTCTCTATTTATATATAAGTTTTCTTGCTAGAATCAGAAATTAATTCCTGTTAGATGTACAAATATATTTTACCTAGAATTACGGGTTATATAATTGATGATAATATTTTAATTGTAATAATTGTACGTTGAAGTACCTAAAGCATTTTTAATTTTAAGCACTTGTTAAGCAAAAAATTATTGTGAATATGAGCAGTTACGAAAGCGACTATTTTTATGTTAATTTTTAAAGTTAATTAACTTTATTCAAATTATTTCTTTTTAATTTGAGACATTTTATGACTAAATTAGTTACATTATTTCGTTTTAATAAATAACTAGTCTACACTCTACAGACATGTGAATAATCTATAAAAATAAATAAAACTGAAGTATCTGTTTGTAATATTATATTAACAGCTTTTAACTAAATGCGTGTGAGAGTAAATAAAACAATACTTACAATAAAATATTATTTTATTTTTATTTTTGTCTGTCTGTCTGTGTGTTCCGGATAATCTCTGAAACGACTGGACCGATTATCACGGGACTTTCATTGGCAGATAGCTGATATTACAAGGAGTATCTTAGGCTACTTTTATCTTAAGGTTCCGTTTCAAAAAATAAGGTTCCGTTTTCGTTAGTTCCACGCAAACGAAGTTGCGGGCTCCAGGTACTTAATAATAATAGTTATAGGTTGCCACCACAGAATGAAAAGCGACAGAAGGCAAGCTCTATTTATTCAGCATTTTTACTCACAAAGTACTTATTCATGTGGTACCTACTTATGGTATATGTGACGTTTTAGTAGGAAGTCCCTTTTTTATCTCGACCTGCGTGCGGAGGTTTATACTTGCAAATATAGGAACTCCATGCAAAGTCCAGACATCCGCGTGCCGGCATGCAACGCCACGGGGAATGAAGACGTTAAATAATATAGTCGGATGGTCGAATGGTTTATGAACGTACAGAGACTGACTTCTTTTAATTAACTCATACTGCTTTATGTACGTCTATATGAAGTACAAAGGTTTTAATGCAGAGATGCATTTCAAAGAGCAGATACGATGTTTTTGTGCGTTTATTAATTTAAACAAATCAATATGTTAAATACGACTACTACACTTTATCTTATTCTACAAAAAAAGTAAATCTACAAGATAATACATAACCAAATTCAATAAAATTCTATTTAATTTACATACGCGACTATATCAATAAAATATCATAACAAATAATACATAATATATAAAAAACTGGTGACTTGACATGTGGTAATTTAAATAGAAATATACATAATTATATATCTATTTACTATAGTCTGTTATAACAGTCTATAATTAAGATTATAACCTTATCACCTTAATTATCTGTTGATGTTACTAACTAATAGCCGGTAATGAATTTCGTAATGAGAACCCTGAACAACTTAATGACAGTAATAAAGAAACTACCCATACTGGTTGCAGTAAATGGGGTGAATAATTATACTCTACTAATTAATAACTGTTTTACTCAATTTTTTTTATTTATTTTTTTATTCTTTATTTTAAGGATTTTATTTAGTACATGAAATGACTATGCCAATCCTATTGCACTCTTAACAGTTAACACAAAACATTTATAAAAAAAAGGATGAACTTACATAAGAACACTAATTACATATTAAAACTAGTATAAAAACTATCCACTAACATCGAAGGCTACCAGCATACTAGACGCATCAGAGTCTGGTTCGGCTAGAATGCTGTGTAGAGCACCTACATTAAATAAATTTATATTAAATTTAGTAACCAGTCGATCTCTTTTGTCACTGTTCCTGGTACATTCTATGAAGCGATGAAAACTACATTATTACTTTTTAATATTAATTAAGTATCTCCAATTCGAATAATGCCGCTTGTTCTTATAAGTAGAGTATAAGATAAGCCTCTTAAGGTTTGAAAAGGAAAAAAGGAAATATAATATGTATGTGAGACTGTGGCGTCAGATACGTCACAAACATACAATGTTGTATCTGAATTATCTCGGTCTAGACAGTTTTAGACAATTCTCAAACATCCGCGACATTTGGATCTTTAAAAGTTAAAACTGGCATTTTCATTTATAAAATGTATTGCAGTTTCAATGTTTCGCTAAAACTCCAGAACGGCTGATCCGAGTTAGCTCTTGAAATAATTGTGAAAGTTCAGGAGATCTTAAAACAGTAAAAAATATTGGAATAATTGCGAGAAAAATTCTCAAAACGATTATTAAACTTTTCCCACACTAACTGGTTATTGTCTTCAATTTGTCACTTGGCCGTCGAATACTTATAAATGCGTTCAGCTTATCTGCTTAGATCATTTCAGAAAAATCGGCCTGTCCCAGTAGGTTGGTAGTTGTAGGTGTAGATGTAGGTGTAGATGTAGGTGTAGGTGTAGATGTAGATGTAGGTGTAGATGTAGGTGTAGATGTAGGTGTAGATGTAGGTGTAGATGTAGGTGTAGATGTAGGTGTAGATGTAGGTGTAGATGTAGGTGTAGATGTAGGTGTAGATGTAGGTGTAGATGTAGGTGTAGATGTAGGTGTAGATGTAGGTGTAGATGTGGACGTAGTTGTAGTTATTTATATATTCCAGTTTATATTTAAGATAGAACAACGAGTGTCGGGACAGCTAGTACCTAAGTAAAAGTTGTATTTATGAAGGTTCATCAGGTTGTTGTAGGTACATTTGTCAGATAAAGTACAAAATTGTTTAATAAAACTATCCACAACTGCCACTAAAGGTAGTTGTAAAATTGCGGCCCCGGTTTAAATTTAATCATGATGGGCCAGAACATCACTATTACTGGAATTATTTTGTGGTACGTAGGGTCGCCATAAACTATGGCTGCGGTGACGGCGCGTGGGTCCTGATCTACAGCCGCCATATTGTTTTCTAATGACTCAGTTACTGCTTTATTACTTTCCTTTTTTATATCTTATAAGTACACGAGCCGAATAAGGACGGAACTGACAGCTATAAATAAATTTGAAAAGGTCCTTGTTTTTGTACTCATCGAAGCTTTATGATCGTCTATTGTAAAAAAACAATGCATCCTTTTGCATTAATATAATAGTATAACGATAGTACAAGAATTCGATGAAAAAGTTAATTAGATAGTAATTAATTAGCCAAGAAAATAATCTTGCATTATACATAGGTGTAATTAAAATAGCATAATACCTAGGTATCTATGACATGTAGTCTCCTCTGGTGGTATCTACAAGTCAACACCGTTCTACGTCGTTACATTTATTCAGAGGTCAGAATATATCTAATAATGTGTATCGGTGGCGAAGCGTGAGATCTGCGGAATGGTATTGTACCTAATACAGAACATCGATACTTTATTTTTTTATTGCACTTACCGCCACCTTTTAGGTAATATTCATAAGGGAAGCCGATATAATGTCGAGTTGTATACACGCTTCGCTACTGATGTGTATTAAGAGAAAGTAAATATTTCTATCTGTTGCCCGCGGCTCCGCCCGAACACTGTACCTACTTTTTCGGGATAAAGAGTAGCCTATGTTCTAATCCAGAGCCTAAACTACTACCATACCAAATTTCATCGAAATCCGTTCTGTAGTTTTTGCGTAAAGCAGTAACAAGCGTCCGTCCATCCATCCATCCATCCATCCTCACAAACTTTCACATTTATAATATTAGTAGGATATGCGCACTAGTACAACATTTATTCAGCAGCTCCATGAAACAAGAAACATTACCAAAATTAGAATTTATTGGTGATGCAATGAAATGACTTAGCCGCACTGTTTAGCCCTAAGTAGTAGCTTTTCCCCACTGTATATGACAAATAACTCACAAGATAGGGGAGGATTGGTTAATTTAACTAATGGACAAATATACCGTTGGTTAAGATATATTTGAGGTTAAATGTATTGCACCCTGTACAATAAATCAGATACAACTATGCAATATTTTTGACAAGAAACTGATAAATTACTTTTAAGATATTGTCTTCAAATACAAAATACTACTGAATTTGTATTAGATATACAAAATATTTATAATTTACTTTTAACTAGAACAAAAAAAAGAAACGAAAAGCCTTTAGGATGTGGAGAACCAAGCAATATTATAGCTAGGTTTCCGCCAATAATAGTCTAACACAATTTAAAAATCTTATTACATAAACAAAATAACATTACCTGCCTAAATTACCAGAATTAAAATTGAATTTTTACTACTTTATTCCCTATTGAATGTATTTTTAATATACATAATGGGTAACTTTGTATCACCCTACGTTTTAACTAGACCGATTGGTTACCGCACAGAGCACGTGACCGCTGAAGATATATTATTCTCTGGCGAATCGCTAATGAGTATTTACTGCTGAGGTAACTTACCGAGAAGATGAAATTACTAGCATTTGTTTACTGCAATGTTTGTATTAGGTACATTATACCTGTAGAGAACAGACTAGTTTGAATGGTATAATCTGTTATAAAGGAGGTAGTTAGGTAGGTAGAAGATAAACTAGATAGGACCAGAAAACTTTTTTTACCCGACTACGGCGCAAGGAAGGGTAATGATTTTGGCAGTCTATGTATATATGCTTGTTCCATCGTAGCGCCTCAAATAATGATCCGATTTTAATAAATTTGGTGTCGATAGATTCGTAATAATAGCCCGGGTAACTTAGGCTTTAAAATTTACGTAGACGGATTATAGTTTTTTTTAATAAAAAATTCTAGTTATTTATATAGTGTCTGAAGTAAGGTAATTTATTAGTCAATAGAAACCCACTCCAGCTTTGCACGAGTGCAATGTACTGTACCTATAAACATTTCCTCTTGAATCGCTCTATATTTTGCTGAAAACTGTATTAAAATCCGTTGAGTAGTTTAAAAGATCTGAACGATAGGATCTAAAATTAAGGAAGTGACATCATGTGTGCTATGAAAAGATACATTTTCAACAAGTAATAACTTAAGATATATTACATTTATTTTAATAGATAGCAGAAAAAAACTTTCAGGAACATTATTTAAGTCGATTTAAAAAAAATAACTAGTAAAATACATTTTGTACTTATTATATGCCAATAAACAAACCATCGAATTGTACAGGGGCGGGAGGCAGGGAGGCCCACCCTCCTCAAATTATGTACGACGAACTGGGACTAATATATCAAGGGGAGGACGTGCCAGACTGAGGAGACTGGGTATTATGGGGTGGAATACTTAAGAACCCTGCGACACCCTATTAAAACACACGTCTTGCATTTTTTGTTTTAATTTGAAAACGGGAAAAAAAATTATTTTAATGACCTGTTTCACAATCTACTGATAAGTGTCACAGAGCTTATTTGTATATTTTCTCTCTGTCGCTCGAAATAAAGTAAAAAGTGACAAAACTTCCGTATAAGCTATCCGACACCAATTAGGATTATGAAATAATAAAGGGATTGTCACTTTCAATCCTTTTAATCTATAGTACAACTATTAAGCTTATTTTTAGAATTAAATAACTGCATTCTAAATAAGTTGTATTATATATTTTAATACAAGATGCCGGGCACAATGTGCAAAGAATTTTTTCGCATATTTCTGCCAAACAACTCTGTACCTATTTTTATATGCTAGCCGACGTAAAGAAATTGTCTGTAATTGTTCTTGATGAATATAACAATTAAAAACTTGTTATTTGATCCAATAAATATTATATTTTTAAATTAACAAGTTAGTAAATGTTGAAATAAAGATAATTTATCGCTATATTAAGATCTGAATAAATTAAAATACATTCATGATTAATTGCTAATTTTTTTTAAGATATATATTATACGGACTGATTTAACTTTTTTTTTAATAATTTTTAAACGTCTTTAAACTTTTTTAACTGTGGATACATACATGAAAGTCTTAATTGTCTATAAAAATTATTTTAAAAGATCAAAATCTAACTCTGCCGAAAAAGTTCGAAAATAGCATTTCGAAATATTTCCGTGTTATATGCTTACAACTAGATCGGATATGTTTTCTACGCATGGATGTGTAAACGTTTCAACACAATATTGCGGTACAGCTAAACGGTTGCAAGTGCGATATTACGAGAAACGAGGCGTGAACCGCGGCGGGACGCATCCGGAATCATAATTCCAAAATAACCTCCACCGCCCCGAACCGGGCGATTCCCAAGACGATCGTAATTTCGAATTGGATCTATCTGTCCCGGGCACAAAAATAATGCGCCTTATGTGATTCATTGTACATTGTATGTTCACTTGCCAAAGTCGTTTGATGAATATACATAATATTATGTCGATTGATGGTTTTGTATACTCCGTTCCGATTCAATATGTTCTAACTGTAAACAAAATAATGAAATTCCACCAAGTAAAATTCGGTGTCATTGTATTATTTATTTATTGGGGCTTGGGTGTGAATTAGTGTCATTTAAATTGGGAGCATTGTAGCCGCTATATCCTGCTTTGTTTACATTTAGATTACATTGGGTCGGAACGGAGTAAGTTTTTTTATAGCAATTCATAAATAAATAAAAATATAATAATCTAAAAAAATATTCATATCTTTCGTATTTTGTTGTTTATTGCTTTGAATATGTAAAATAAACATCATATAAAATCAACAGAAAATATTTACCCAACAGGTGTTGAAGTCGTGAAAGAGCCAATTCATTAAATTAATGCTACATCTCAAGTATTTATTGACAAATAAAAAGTTAACCCGTTAACTTGGCCACAAATCACTTTACGAGCTCTCCTCACATTTACGACGTCATAAAAACTATTATAAACATACAATCGGTCCATACCCAATTCACAAATTGCCCGACACTTTTGTTTTGAATGTAATACTTCTACTACGACTCTACGCAAGCTACTTTTAATGAAGTATGTTACTATAAGGAGCTTTATTTTGCAATTCTTTTTTTTTTCTTTTTATTATTAATTAAATTAGGAGGGTACATACTACATACCTATAGCGAATCGTGAAACATTGGTTTCTTATTACTTTTTCTGCATTATATTTGCGTTTTTTTTTAAATTAATTTTTAGATAAGGAATCTTTAGGGTAATTCTCTGCAAGTATTTAAATTGACTTTCATAAAACTAAGTATGGGAGACAAAATTTAATTTTATTCCTTGATGCTTTGCAGACTTCTGGGGAATATAAACAATGCGCGTTTTTATTTCACCTTTGACATTTTAATCTAATTTCTTTCCTTGAATTTCACTCCGGGGATGGGGGAAACATCTCCTTATAATTTCTATTTTGAGTTATTAACGACTTTGCTCTTTAAAGGCCTAAATTTGTGTAGACGGTGGTATGTAAAAGCGAAGCAGTAAGCTAATAATAACTAGTAGATTTAAAAAAGAGTCACAAAAAAGTTTATGTAACCGGGTGTAGAACCCACCACATTCCCAATTTTCGAACAACGCAAAAATTATATACATGCATTACGCATACCAAGCTGCCAAACGGACTGACATATTATTACAGTCGATATTATTTATATATTGTTGCACAACGAAAGCAAAAACATGTATAACTTAAAAATGCACAGTTTACCTAGACCTAGCTAGATCGATTTTTCTCCCCCAAAACTCCCTGCGTACTAAATTTCATGTTAATACTTGCACCCGTTTCCGAGATTTCGATTATAAATATACAAGATTAGCTCGTTTAAAGTATATCATATTAAAACTTGCAGCAGTTCCCGAGATTTCTATTGTATATGTATATATGGTACAAGATTAGCTATTATTATTTGATACAGTTATTTTTTTTATAGCCTGCTCTTTACATTATTTATACTATCGTTATCGTTAGCACTATCATTTTAAAGCATTTTTTAATTAACAATAAGTAGGTAGCTATCTATCAGATATCGGAAGCAAAGTCACGGGGAAGGCTAGTCGATAAATCGAACATGTATAACTGCCTAATAGAAGATACTATCATCGAGGACGCACCGATTCTTTTTATTGCCAACTAAGAAAATTGGTCAATTTATCTTAAAGATAAATGTTGTGGGCGTAGATCTCCCTTATCTGTTGACGAAGTGAATGAAACTAAGCATTGACTAAAACTGTTTTTAGATTTAACGTTCATACTAAATAATTATATAAGTTTTTCTTGCATAAATTTTAAAGCATAGCTTTGAAATCATAGGTATTATATAGACGAGACATGTCGAGGCAAAAAGTGTCTACACCTAAATGGGATTGCTTGGGGCCATTTAGGTTTGACATTTGTCATCGCATTTGACATTAGGACATTTGCCTTCTGCAGTATATTCAGTCTTCTGAAATCAAGATGGCGTAACTTTGTTTGAAATAATGTGAAAAGTTGAGTAGATAGTAGATACTTAAATTCATACCAAATACTTATTAGGTACGTATTTTACATTTATGTATTGAAATACAATATAAATTGGTGTAGGTAGGCACTAAGTAGGTAATAAGTAGGTATAGTTAATGTTGTGCCCTCATTAAAATTTTATTATATTCAACGACACACTTTTGTATCAGCTGCGTCCTCAGAAATATATCTTCGAATTTTTATTTCCTTTACATTCCTATCCAACGTCATAATATTTTTCTTAGAAATAGAGTTGTGCCTTTCGGTTTGGTCGATAATAGGCGAATCCCTCGAAGACTTTTCTTTCATAATTTTATCGATAAAATTGGTAAACGTAAAGTAGAAATCGAAGCGTCATTTAAGCATTACCTACCCAAGTAGTAAGTATAATGAAATCTAAATAGTAAACATAATATTTATAATAGACATAATATTATGAATCAAAGAAAAACATCGTATCGTTAAAAGTTTTGCCGTAGCAACGGCCTAGACTTTTTTAAGATTCGCCGCAATATATAGACATTTCTCTATTCCAAAATGCATATTCATTGCGCAACTCTATTGTGATTCTAGAAAATTGTACTTTGCTGTGGTTTTATAAGATATATGGACTAAATAATGCATAAAGTTCCAAGTGAAAGACAGAAGCCATTTCTTGGCACAGAAATAACCAACGACATATCTTTACTTTCGTAACAAAACAACTTCATCGGTAAAAGCTTATTCATTTTAATTTTATCTCTCAAGCGCTGTACTCGAGAGTTCTTAACCTATATCTCTTTGTATTGCTGCTATAATGAAAATACAATAAATAAATATACTATATATATATGCAGTCAGCACATTACCTTCTCATATTACTTGTTACATAAATCTAACGTTTTATATTATCTGATGTACATTTTTGTCATTTCCAAAGATATATTACTAATTTCATGCTCCATACAAAATATATCGTTGGGAAAACACAAATGAGTGGTGTGCTAGTGAGGCGATAAATTTTGTCGATGTCTCGGCGTGTCGCGCGTCGGGTTAAAAGCTCGATAACCGAGCCTCGCACCTAACAATAACCTCGCTTTGTTTTATTTGAGCCCCGTCGACCAGATATCCGCCAAGTATTTTATGCATAAAAATATCGATATATAATTGCTTCATTACGTCCTTGTGTTGGTGAGTAAAATATGTGGGAGTCGCACACAGGTGGTTCTTAATTTGTGGCACAGATTTATATACAGCATTAAAAGACATAACTGACCGACATTATGTTACTTTTTACACGAGTACGAGTTTATTTTACATTACTCTTTTACTGTCAACCCTGAAAGTGCGTGAATGTGTTTCCAGCAGAGCGCTTCAACGACCAACATGTACCCTAGATTTCTTAAATCGCGTACCTAATACAGATTTTTTCAGTACAAATTATACTATTTTATGAGACCAGTGGTATCTTGTTGGATCATTTGAGTTACATCAAGTCGAAATTATTAAAAGTGTATTTCTTAACTAGTACTGGATAAGTACTCACGGAGCGATTTTTAGTCGCGCCCGCGATTGCGGGCCCGCAGCTGCTGTAGAATGCAAATATATAAAAATTAAAGCAAAATTCACGACGCGATTTACGCCCGTGGCGTGCGCGATTGTTTGCGGGTGTCGCTGCACCGGTGGGCAACTAGTAGCATCACGCGGGCCGCGATCACCCGCAGCATCGGCGATTTGCGCCCGCGCGCTCTCGATCGATTGGCGGGCGAAATTCTTATGTTTGGATTTGCAGTCGCCCGTCTTGCGATTATCGCCCGCCCCGCTTGCGGGCGAAAAACGCAACCGCGGTGACTTGTAATTGCGCAAATAACCGGTCTCGTGAGTTTTGATACAAAATCGTAGTTCCACGATCGCGGGGGGCGAGACTGAAAATCGCTCTGTGAGTTCTTAGCCTAAACAATAGGATACGAGGATAGAGGTTTACTTTTTGGCTTGAATGTGCAAAGCTTACACTTCACAGTGCGATAATGAAGTAAACATTATACTAAATATACGCATTCGGAACATCCTGTGCGCGTTCGGCTCTCAGACGCGTTCTCTGGTGTCTGTCGGGCTGTGTCGCTATCGTTGTATCGCCGTGTCACGCCGTTTGCTTTATGGTGCCAGCGCGGGTGTAATATTTCATGAGGATCGCACGCCATGATTCATTCCGACTCACTTTTTAACTTCTCGAACGCGCCTTTAATGAAGGTGAAACAGAGATAATAGAATTTCGGAGAGAGCGTTTCTCATTATTTATTTGCATGTAACTAATCTTATATGTTATCTAAGAATGCCTTCGGACTAATTAACCAGTAAACATAAATTGTCATTAAAATTACCCGAGCTAAAGTCACAATAACCTGTATCGTAGAAAGCACACGCTTAAAATTGCGCCCGCTTCTGTGGCATGTCAGTTATAATTGGCTGAACTTGTCGGCCGAGTCGGGCGATTTTTTTTACTTCTCTCCCTCCACCGACATCACTCTTCGTCTCCCACGAGGGACGTAAATTGCGGCAATAGAGGCCCTGAACAAGCGAATGTGACGTATGAATACGCGAACATGTTATCTTTTATTAAAACTCAAATTTCGAATGAAATTCCCTAAGCTGTATGGGTGTATCTGTTACGAGAAAAACTTTATCAATCAATATTAATCTCGCACTGTTTAACGCACGATGTGTTTCGATAAACGATGAAATAGAGCGTGCAGCGTTTAGAGAATTTTCCATATAAAACAATTCCGACTCACCGGCCTGCACTAATGGAGAATCTTTACATAATTCATAACCGTTTATGCATATCGAAACAATTGACACATGTAACAGTTTGTACGGTTGTGTTTTTATTTCGTGTATTTATAGTTTCGCGTGTTCCGAGCGGGGCATACAGAGATGGTGTTTTATAAGGGAACTCGTGTTTTTCAATATGTAAATTAGGTATCAGATTCGACAGTTTTTATCGCGTTTTTAATTTACAATCGCTCTACTTGATGTATTATTTCTCGATATGAAATAAATATCGTACAGTCGTAAATTAAGTTTTAAGTAGCGATAAGGTCAAATTTCAATTATTTTCTAACGACAGAACATATATTGAGACATTTTAACTTTTAAGTTTCTTATCTAGTTTGTTTCCAATAAATAACAATAATTATGTAGTAGGTAAATGCACTATTCACTTGATAATAATTTATGGAAGACGAATTTTGTTCTATTTATTTGAAGCGCTTCCGCGCGTTTGATCCTGCAAATAAAATAATACTATCGTATTATACGCCTACAATTTTGCTATACGATAGTTCTGTAACCAATTGGGTTTTTTTTTCAATGCATTAAAAAAAACCTTTTTATAATTGGGCAAAATCGCTAACACTGTTTTAATTGCAGTATCAAGCATACTTAATGTAATCCTAATTGTCCTTAAAATAGCTCATCTTATACAAAAACCGCAGCAAAACTGCACGAATCCACAGGAACACGCTCAGCGATATTTTTACACAGAGTGTCATTAATTTAAAAAGTGCAACAGCTTAACTTAATTCCCAGTAAATAGTCTAGGAGCCCGCGTTGGCGAGGTAAGCCAAAAATCTGCAACTGGCTCCCTAATATATAACCGAATGTATTTATGGCTGCTCATTATCGTCTTTAGAACTTTCCAGTTTATTTTAAGGACTTTACTTTGGGTATGATAATAACTTAGGTTTTTTTCGTAAAATAATTGGTCAAAATTTTCTAGGGGGGGGGGATAGGTTTCTATTTATGCAGGTAGACACTACATTAACATAGACAATAATACGAAAAAGTTTTATTGCTTTGAAGTAGGTACAGCTGAATATGTTTTTAAGTTATAAAATATTCATAGGTAATATCAACACAAATTACACATACATTTTTGATTTCACCTAATATAATACAAGGTAGGTATCCGGTAGGTAGGTATACCACTAATAGTATTCACGTATTGTTACAATCACCGGCCTTTCTTTGTACTGTCTATTGATAGCAGTGGAAACTTTCTCCAGCATTTGTATTATCAAGTCCAGTTAATTATCACTTGCAATTAGTTAGCCGCGGTACTTTTAATGAGATTTTCTATGTTTTTTTTAATTCCGCTTGAGATAGAGAACTATTTTTTACTTTTGGTATTAAATTATTGTGGAATATTTGTACCTTTTGATGTGTGACATCAGATTGTTTCCTCTCGCTTTCTTGAATCAGTGGGAATTTTGTGAATCATGGTACGGATATAATGTGTAACAGGAAGTCAGTCAAGCAGTTTTTATATTTTTACCCGACTACGGCGAAGCCAGAAGGAAGGGCATTATAATATTATGATTGTTCTATCATATCGCCTACACTACACGTCTGATTTTAATGAATAAGAAGTCAATAGATTCATAATAATAGCCCGGGTAATACAGGCTACATAATTTGCGTAGTTGGGTTATAGTTTTTAACTTTTTGATTATTATTTTATTACCAAGGTGAGATCTCAGATGTTCTAAATCATATGCAATTACTATAAGGCTTGTTTTTCTATTTTTAGCTTGAAAGATTTTAAAGTATTTAATGATTATAAATTGTTTCGAAAAGTATGAATTCTCAAAGCACGAGCTGGTAATCTTCGCATGGATACACAGATAATTATGCATTAATACAACGTAGCGTTGTCAACTTTAACTTTATCGTCGCTTGAACTTGTCTCACCCCTGACTGATTTGCACTTTTATATACACCAGTGAACGAAGATCCTTGTGAATCAATAGAGCACTTTCTTTAAGACTCAAATAAAGCGAGATATGGGCCATCCTATAGTGGCCTAGTAACAGGGATAAGAAAATGATAAAGCAAATACTGATGACTTTTTTTATTGGATTTCATTTTATAAGTATTAATTTTGTATTGAGTCTGATAAATAAAAACCATAAAATATGTATAAACAGTTTACTGTCCGTTCGGTTAATATAAATATTGTAATTAATACATTATGTTAATAAATTAAAACGATGAAGAGTTATAATTGCTGGTCCGATTATAATTGTTTTGATTGTGGGTAGATAATAAAAAATCCAATTTAAATTCAGGCTAAAATGAAGCTTAAACAGCTCTGCTCCCTGATCCGTCACGCTTCCCGTGTATAAATCTCCCCATCCTCCCCTCCGCAGCATAAATAAGAAGGATCTTATTAAAACTTGCGGTAAAAAACTCGTACATTTCCCAGTATTTTTATCCGAGCTCCCCTAAGAAGGCTTCCGGTATACGTAGGTATGTGTTCACCTGGGTAAAGCTTAAGTAACCAAATTTAGCGTACCGATTTATCGTAATAGAAACATTGTAAATATACGCTTCTTTGCGCTCTTAAATAGAATTGTGGGAAGCCATGCCCCTGCATAAGTAGCCGAGCTCCCCCCTATATACAGAAGACACGGAAAAGATCTATAGCGATAATTTTAGCCATTTTGTATAGAGATAATAATTAATTAAATTATATAATTTTCACTCAATTTTATGAATGTAAAATAATTTATCTAACCGAGTTTCAAGTGGTGCAATCTGATTTTTATTACAATTAAATTAACAAATTTTAAATAGGGATTTATCGTTAGGTAATGTTTTTTAAAGACTGACGTAAGTAAGTCATTCTTTAGCAAGGTGAGATCTTAGATGTTATAAATCATATAATGCGAAAAAAAGTAACTCTTTGTATTAATGATACTGCTTAATGAATAATCATTATTTTGTGTCTAAAGTTTCAAAACATAGCCGACTCTACGTCAGACAGTATCGACGCAAAACACAAAGCAATTACCACATTAGTCTTTACTCTGTCAAAGATACCTAAATTCACTTGTCATTGTTATCATGATTCATAAATAATGATACCAAACCATTCGCGTTAATTGCATCTGTCAAAACTAAAATATAATTTTATTGTTTACTCAAATTACTTTTATAGGTATCTAGTTATCTACCGATATACTCTCGCAACTTGCCCATTTATTTAATTTAAATTAGTATGTACCTAAATTTAGGTAATTATTAATTATTCTTATCATATCTATGATTACTATTTCAAGAGAAGATTTAAGGATGGCCTTTTGGGAATCGGTAAAAATATCGTTTATTTATTTATAGGTAATGATTTTATGTTAAATTTTCTTACATATAGATAACAAGATTATTTTATGTTTGATGCATAATACTAATGCTTGCCTTTTTTAATTTATCTATGTTTTTGGATTGATAAAATTATGTATTGGGAAAATTGAGTTATGTATCTTACTATTTATAAAACTTTATCGAAATTTTTAATCGTTTTTTTTTTAATACCAACGCTTATCTATTGCCTAATTTGTGTGGTATATAATTAAGAAGAATCCATTTTTATCTCGAAGCTCATTAGTTGCTCTACATAATTGGGAATTATTTACAAAAATGCAGTCAGTATAAATAACATTTTCAGTTCACCCCAGTCAAAATGAACATCACATTTTCACATAACTAAATGAAGTTTATTGAAATCCATCCATCAGGAATCTAATTAAATCTATTTCAGTCTACGCATTAAGGTCTTGGCTCATCTGAACAACATATTTCCTTCAACACTTTATACAAATAATCTCCTTCACACGTTACGCAACTTCGAAACGCAGGTGTTAAAAGCGTATTACAGCTACAAACAGGCGCTAAGCTTCGGGATTCAGTAGACCATGACTCGCTAAAACGGTCGAAGATTAGCAACTCAACGGACTTTATAATATTTTACCTTAAAGTATTACAAGAAACATTTGAGCCCCCGTAATTACCCCATAATGAAGGTCGCCGATTTACATAATTTGAATTACTTACAATTCTAAAATATAATGAATGTGTCAGTGTGAAACAAAAACAATAAACTTGATCATTTCTTAGCAACAAATTTCGAACGCGTTCGAAGCAGTATTTATTTTGAATAACAGAATGGAAGCAATAAAATCCCAATTATGTAGTGTAAAGAAAACATAAGTGTGACTACTTAGATCAAAATCGTGACATCGTTTAGAAAATGGCAAAACAGCATTCGCGTAATTGCTGTCGCTGCGCACATGAGCTCGTAAAGGCGTGCCAAGTTTTTCTTAGTACTTAATCAATACGGTGTAGAAGTATTGAAAATTGAACGGCGTTTACGCACGCCATTGTGCGTAGTATGCAATGTAGCATTGGATTTTCATTTTTCACACTGTGCGTAGTTGCAGTATCTACTACTCTAGTTGTTTTACTCCTGTTTGTAGTTTCTGCAATTATAATAATACAGTTTCAATTTCAATTTGTTATTTTCACATTATGCAGTTATGTCTATACAGTTTCTACAATAATTTGCATTCATTCTTCGAATTGTTTTACTCGTGTTTCTAGTTTATTCAATTATAATGCAAGATCAATTTTAAATTATTATTTTCACATTGTGCGAATCTCCGATTTCGATTGTTCCACTAATAATTAGTCAAAATGATGCATCTTCAATTATAAATTGTTTCACTTATCACTAGGCATCATTCGAATGTAAGAGATATGTGACATGAGTTACATTGTCATTTGTCTCAATTAACAGATCAACATTTAAATTTTTGTCCGGTACTAATCTTAAGTAATGTGACATGAGCACGAATTGGCATTTGTCTCAATTGTCTCCTAGTGATAGATATGTGTCTAGAATCTGGACTTGTCGTTCGAATTGGTAATGGTTACTCATGAATGATCTCTATGTAATATAAGTATTTAGTTCTTCTACCGCGCTTTTAGAACAAAAGAATCGTTCTTGCAATCAATAACGTCCATAAATGCATATAAGAGATATTTTTAAACTCTTCCAAATTTAAACGTATCTAGCGGTCTAGTTGGTAGGCGTTTTGGACCTTTTCGGCGTTTTCGGCCTTTTCGTTTATTCCGCGTACAACGGGTGAATTTGCATTTTGCACGCGTGATAAGTGGGTCGGATTACACGGGATCCTACAACAGGCACTGTTTGTTCTGAAATAAAGGGCTGTTAAACTTTTTTCATGGTAATTTGGGTCACCTTTGGAGTTACGGCCCCTGTAAATTTGTTCAAGTAGGCTTAGTTCTTGTTTAAATTTAAATATTTATAACATTACCTTTTTAATTTTAATAATTTCATAGCTTTATTATATATTATATTTAATTTCAAATATTATTGTTCCTTTGAATGATGGAATGAGATCTTAACACAGCCACTAAGCATACTGGGCTCATGATAAATAGTTAAAATAATTTATTTTTAATTGCAGCTAGTCATGTTTAACATTGCAGTGATTTCAATGATCGAAAGTAAATAAATCATAAAAATAACACAATAAATCTCACAAGTGTTAACTGTTTTACATGTTTATTACATTAAGCACATGCAATAGAGTCATTACATTTACATGCTTATAAACATAGTCAACAAGCATAGTGACTAAGATTTATCTTTTGTATAAAATAATTATTATCTTAAAGCTTTATATAATATTGAAATGGAATATCGATATTAAAATAAAACAGGTATTTCGAATGCCAATACGTAGATGATAATTATTATTATATGATGTGAGATTTGGGGTAAACGCGGTAACATGTTTTAGGCATAACTTTTTATATTTTCAGCTTCTGATATTAAAGAGTTAAACACACACTAATAGATCTACACGGAGACTAAACATCGTGGGCCCAAATATAATAGCTTGAGATATGGTTTTAAAAATCGTCTTTTTTTTTTGTCCTAAAATATAAAAATCAGCACAATTCTCAATCTGGGAGCCGAGAAAAATAAGTAAGATGTTTAGGTTTCGTGACAGTAAATACATTTCGCACATGTCATTTAAAATTTTGTCATAGGCCCTTTGACCATTTGACTTTTGATTCACTCGTTTCGTGTTTTCTAATGGGTTTTGAGTGCCTTCCGAAATAGTTTATTTTCAACGACCACTGCTTTAATTATTACAAAATTCGGGTCACAAAACTTGAAAAAAAATTAGTTTAGTCTACGACTGTAGTAGTGGAAAGGCAGCTAACCTTATGTACGCTTCTATTGTAATTGCATAGTAAGCAGACGAACTGTTGGAGCCTGCTGAATGCTCATGTTACGTTTATCATAATATTATGGTACCTCAGCTGGACAAGGTCTCAAGATCATATTGCTCTACCTGGATAATTTCTTGACGACACTTTAATCTTTATAGAAGACGAATAAACTAACTAAACTACATTAAAATTGTTCTGTTTTCTGTTTCTTATAAATCTATTCCTGTTATACCTTTATTAAGTCATCATAATAATCATCAATAATAGCCTATTATTATGTTAATATGTTAATATTATGTTAAAAAGTTTATTTCATTGGTATTGAAACATAACCTCACTATCACTAAACAGATTGTTCTCAGATTGCCAAAAGTTACAGAATTTTCCACAAGGCTCTCATTAATCTAAATCTATCTATATACGAGTATACCATTTTTATCTTATCACATTCTTAGCCCAAGAATCAATGAAATGGCTTTAGTGTCCTTTATCAAAAAATACTAACTATTTATACCATAAAAGCTAAATATACAAAGCTAGATATAAATAAGAATAGAGCTGACTGTAAATATTAAGTGTACCAAGGCTATTTTGCATCGCTTGACTAATGTAAGCCACCGCGACTGCCCGGCTAACTTCCAAAATTGCGATACTAAATCTTGGCTTTTTCTCTTCTTTTATCCGAAGAAGATTTGGCAGCGTATTCATCTCAGTTTAACTGAGTGTGCATTAAAGTGTAATACAGTTGAATAATAATAACAGAGACGGTGAGATATGTTCATGAAATGTAGGTTATACCTCTACACCTGCAGGGTATAATAGTTATAAGAAGTTAGATTTTTGTACTGCCAAAAAATTTCGTTTTTATTTTTAAAAAAATTGCCTTCTTAAAAAATTTACACATTTTTCCTGGATAAGTACCTTAATTACCTTAACAGCTGTCAAATATTTTAGTTTTTTAAGTCATCCGTTATTATTATCTTACTGATTTAATTAGGACTATAACAGGGCAATATTCTTGTATAATATTTTAAGTTTTTATTTTATTTATTTAATTTACTCATTTTAACTAATTAAAATACCTAGGTTACATTGGTTTAACCTACAGCGCATGCGCGCGCCATCGGTGTTCACGGGCCCGACGGAAATACCTACTAGTTTCATTTTAAAGAGAATCAAGCCTTCTACGCTGCTAAAGATCTAATAAATATTTTTTTAAATATAGGATTTCCTTACATTTTAAACTTTACCAAAAAATAAGGATATAAACCCGCACTTTTTCTAACTTTAATTCACGCAGGAAATATTGCTAATTAAAAAGACCTACCTGCCGAAATCAATTAAATATTCTTTTGTTGAAATCGCTACAGTTAACGTGTGTATCATTCGAGGAAAACTACTTATTGATTTGTATTTTATTTTGTATTTATAAGCTTCCTCATAAGCTTGAACAAAACATAGGTTGTATTTTCCTACAAAATAAGAATTCTGTTTAAAAAACCTTTTAACAAGATTTATTAACACATAAAATTAGATTTCTACACATTTTTATTTTTGGAATAAAGTAAAAATGACCTAAAAATACCTGTACAAAGATCTTGTTTTTCCTCATTTCCTTTGCTTTTTAACTATATTATTTTTACTTAATTGTATAGTACGTAAGTAAGTTAAATATAAATATGATTTCATTTAATTAAATTCTATTAAAATTAGCTGAAAACAAATATTTTTATAGGTTTTTACTTTTGAGGTTAATATTCTAACTAGAATAAGCTCCCTCTACAAAGCTCCAAGCACGAGTACTTTACATTAGCATCATGTTTACACTCCATTTTCGCTCCACCAATTCATAATTGTCAGTAATTTTAGTAAAAACATACAATAACACCAATTTAAACACTAAATTAACACAAATAAATGTCGAAAAACAGGTTCGATTAATAAAAAGCTCACAAAACAATACGAAGAACGCTTGACGCGTCATTTATGATAACACCGACAGAGCGCGCCACCGTCATCATGTTTCAATATGGCGATGCATCGCCGGCACATGATTGGTCGTTGCGAGGAGCGACGTGAAGTTGGTTTCGATTGTCGGAGCGAGATAGATTTATGGGATCGTAAACGTATAGGCGGAAGACGGGAAATGCGTTGGAAGAACACACGCTCGTAATATGTCTGCGCTCTAAACTGGTTTAGTCAGAGGCGTTTACGTATATGCGCTTATGTGTTGAAGTCAGGTAGATATTTTGCTACCTATTTATTATGATGAACTGTAGAGCGGAGAGCGAACTTTGTATGGATTAAATACTGAATTTTTAATTTTAATTATTCTTCACAGGTAAGGATGGTTTACGAGTACTGTTGGCTTTACATAAAATAGATAAGTATGGAAGGTAATTTTGTATTATTTGAACTAACATGAACTATTGTTTTACATAAATGAGCATAAGAAGTTCGGGATGAAAATTGAAATTCATTATTGCCTATAATATAATCAGATAGGTAGGTAGTTATTTTTAATTAAAACAATTACTGAGTGAATCAATAAAATATGTATTAGCATTATAATATGCAAGGTTGCAAGACTTGCAATTTTTCAATACAGCATGTAAGGAAAATTCAAATTAAACAATAAACTCAGGGTTATTTAGTTTCCTGCTAACAATGTTAGTATTATTGAAGAAAAAAGAAATATATTTTTTAAATTTCTAAAAATGTTCCAACGAACAGCTTAAATACAAATTCAATTTAGAATAAAAATTATAATTTCTACCTAGCTGTCCCAAAAAAGTTCCTTCAGGAAAATTTTGAGCCAGATAATATAACGGGAGAAGAAGTAATCGAGAGTCGGAAGGAAGCATCTGTCATCGCGCTTAAGCGCCATAATTGTGGGCTCAACGGTCCGAGATAAATTTATATTGTCACGTTACTGCCAATAAATATGCTAATACAGAGTATAACGTCCGTATGTCGCCTCACATCTCTGCGAAAAAGATATCACTGAATTGCACTGCGCATAGCTGAGATACAGCCTTCGCCAGTGGCATCGCGCGAAACTTTACTCTGCTTCTTTCGGCTTCGGTCGTTTATTTTTCCCGCCAATTTATTCAGTTACGTCGTTCTGGTGTCGTTTAGTAGTTTTATCGACCTACGGGCAACTACTAACCTAATAAATTTCGGTGTTTCGCTCACTGAATCCACACGTTGAGCGAATGCATCGTCCCAGATACGGGATTTGACCGGCCCGATTTATGACGGGATTATGAGATCACTTTTATTTACAATTATTTGTCTAGCATCTTGATTATAGATAGTCAACGGGTAGGGTTAAGTGTCCAAATGATTTGTTATAAAATTAGGAGGGACATTAGCTAATGAAAAACTGATATTTTTATGAAAAACATAATACCTACTATGTCAGTCTTATCATTTCACATTCAAGGAAATACACTAATGATATCAAAATATTAATATTGTGCCAAAAACATAAAATTCAGCAGGTGTATAGTATAGATAATACATCCTAAATAATTTATATTGCGAATTAATATCGCTTTCACCACATTGGAATATTGCAAAAGTTTAGAAAACGATCCCCAAGCCATTAATAGGCCCATAAACACCTTTTATAAGCAATACATTTGATTAATTTAAATGAGTTATGAGCCTTTATGAGTTAAAATTTTGTAAACTAAAAGTAGGCTTCGGATTAAGAATTATATTATTATGCCTAAACGGCATAATGTCCACATTTGAGCCGTTTCGAATAAATATTGGCATCACTTTTTTAATCTTTGACATCTGAAATTCAAAGTCACTGACTATAATGAGATCTGCCACTGTCCAGAATTTCTTGCTCGATCCCTTTGTTTCTTAAGCACTTGTCACACCAAGTTGGATATTTATATGAAAAAGTGGTTAAGCGCCCCACAAGGAATCCGAGCGTCCTCACTGTACTATCCTCTAGAAGAGGTCGTGTAAAATCGCGTTTGGATTTCAATATGATTTTATTTTTAAACGTTTAGGTACCTACTTATATTAAAGTTACATTGTATTCAATATACAATTTTTTAGCAAAGCACAATTGAATTAGCATTTTACCTTACAAATATAATTTGATATCATAAAGAAAATGAGTAAACTTTTCACCTTCAACGTGATTTAATTTTGAGTTGTTTTTCATATTTTATGCAAACATTTGCTTGTCTACCTATAACCTACTACAGAAAACAACTAAAACAAAAAACATGTTTTATGGTTTTAGCAAAAATATTATGTAGAGTCACATTCCTGCTCTAAGTATTGCTGTAGAGAACAAACACCTGTTCCACTAATAAATATATTATTTACCTATATTTAAATGTAACTGAGTTACTAATATTACCAGCATTAATAAATACATTAGAAGTAATATTAATGGATATTTAAAATTTATTATCGTTCGAAATACACTCGTAAGACTTAATTAAAGATATAAATTTGCGCATAAATCAAATGCAAATTCAGCGGCAAAATTAAAACCAATATTTAATTGATGGACAAACCTTAATTAACTTGTAGTTTGCCGGCGGACCAAAGCTTCAGATAAAAGAAGCCATCTGCATTTCGGCATTCAAATTATTTTCCAAACGTGTTCTTCGTTCTAACCGAGGTACGAGTAAAATCTTCTATCACATTCACTCCTGCGCATGTGTTGTATGCGAGAACAGCACAGCCCTAATTTCCATCCGAACACTCAGCCAAAGGGTAATATAATATACGAATTCATATGGACCGAAATAAAACGTAACAAAAAGATCAACATGACAAAAGTTTGCCTAAACTAACCTCGTTAAAAGATTTCTGGATAAAAGAATAACGTTTTTTCAGTATAGTCACGATTGTCCGGCCGATCGGACAGCTCGATCACAGGCTTCATGACTGATACTGAATTGGACATTTTTTAACTCAAATACAGTTCTTAACAAGTGCTGTTACGTTGTAAACATGTATTCAAAAAGTTCCTTTTGTTGCGTAGCGTCTTTTATGCCATTGCGCAAGAGAAAATCGCGTAGACAAAAAACGTCTCCGTATTGTAAACTGGACACCGAACGGCTTAACGTTTTTTAGTTTCAAAATATCCAGTCTGTAGAAAGCTTGTGTATGTGCAAAAATGTGACTCACTTTAATATCGTCGACGTCGCAGGTCAGGTATTTTTTACTATACTAAATTTTATATCTTAATATTTATTGATATATTGCGTCTCAGCAAAAACACGGTAGGCCGATAATTTATTAGTCTTATTTGCTGACGAAAAATTCATGGTAATTTTCGCCAACTTTGGCGAACCCTTTTCCGTATGCGGCCGTATATTTTGTGTGATTTACATGTATGGTTTGATCTGTGGGCACTTTTGGGGCTACTTAGTTATGCCGCTGTTTTGTTGTTCGCCATATCTCGTGATATAGCCTCGACATGTTACGCATGTAGACAAAGAAGATACTTAATTAAAGCAGAGTGGGGCAGGCGAACGTAAGCATTTAATTTATATATCTGCAGTAACTTCGCGAGAGTATGGTTTAAGACTATAAGCATTACGGAGTATTTGTATAAGACACAGGCTGCCGTTATTGAAATCTTGAAACTGAATTTATAGAGCAAATTATAAAAGCAATTATGCATTACTATTTACCTACTATTTATTTATATTTCTAAATATTTGTATTATAATAACTAATAGAGGTCGCTATGTGCTCGAAATTCGCCCTTAAAGTGTGTGTTAATAATCTGAGGTAGTGTGTGCTGTTGTTAATTTTATCAATATTTTTATATATTTCTAAGCATTATTTTAAAATAATATATTAACTTTGTGCACACCTTCCCTCACATAAACTTTAATTTACCGGCCAAATTTCATATTCCGCCAATTACGCAATTCTCGTAAAACTGTACTGAAATTTTTTGATTCACGTATTAATAAAATAATATACCAGGCTAATACAGTTTTAGGAAGTCGATAGGTACATTTCTGGAAAACCTTTTTCTACCCACCAAAATGATAAGAAACTAGAGCGAACTGTTTTGTTGCATAGTGTTATAATGTAGAGTAGGTAATTGTTTGGCAAAAATCATATAACATAATGTCATTCAATTCAATGTACAATAATATTATAATGGCCTCCTTCTTCCTCCTTAAATATCCTTTAAATTTCCTTGCTTAAATAAATATTAAATGAGTAAAAAAATCCATAACAGTTTATATACGATTTGTAATCTAAGATACAACGATTGGGGTTTAGTTCCGAGATATAGATATCATTACTAACAAACCTTATTGTTCCCTTAAGTCCTATATATCTAACAAGACCGCGTTTGAACAAGTTCAAATATCTTGATTTCCCAACAGCCAAACTAAAGATAACGCAGTGATGTCTCAGCTGTAAAGGATATATTCAATTCGTAGAAATATTATATCAATGTTTGTTTAAATTTTGAATGTTTTAGTCCATGATCAGCTATAATATTATCCCATAAAAAATCGACACTTCGCGTGATTTTACTAAACAATAGACATGATTGTGTCGCTGTTTTTTTTGCTCAATATTACTAGTTCCTCCTTAATACAACAAATACCTAATCGTGTAGACAATGGTACGGAACCCTCTGTGCGCGAGTCCGACTCGCACTTGGTCAGTTGTATATTTTTTATATAAGCAATAATTTAATAGCAAATTAATTGACATAACAAAGAATTAAATACATAGTTATACATATATACATACACAGAATACTAAGTAAACAGAGAAGAGCAATCAACATAAATGTAGAGTAGCATTCAAAGCGATACGAGGTAGAGAATTAAAAACACATGGGAATATTGAAACCCGGCATGACTCGCCCGGCCCTACATCTTCCCACCTATTCCCTTCTTAATTAAGTCCATACCGGGCGAGGGCAACAATGGACCTCCGATGTACACTAAGATATTCAAATACGTCTAAGGCCGCTATTATATCGCCGCCATTTATAGAGACGACTTCTGAATTGAATTTCACTACAGCTATGTTTTGAGGTAATTGGGAGACGAATGTTGATTGTATGTGTATTGAACACGTTGCCCAATAACGAGTTGTATGTTTTATGCAGTAAACTATTAATTTATCGATAATGTAATAATAAAAAATTACGTGTACATTCATGGCAGCTGAAGTGAAACTTCGTTCATCATTTAAAATGGAAAAAAACTCTCATCGTGCCTAAAATTCATCACTTAAAAAATAGTTTTTTCTTTACACCTAACGCCATCTGCTTACTTTGGAAAGTTAGGTTGATATGTAAGAACTATAAGTAGCTTCTGTCAGATGGACGGATCGTTATATTAATGGCGTGATATCCAAAATCGTGTCGTAGATGTGATGAGGCCGTGAAATTCTTAAATTATAAAATTAGATCATTGATATTATTTTCTTTTTTTTAACGGTTCCAAAGCTTGTTTTATCTGCAGAGTTTTTGTTCCCATTATTTTAAATATTTTCTACATAAAAAAAAATATATATTTTACAAGATTTTGGACGTTTAGGTTTTTTATAATAAATGTACGATTTTTGTCTCTCGTCTCCATTATTTCACAATTTGTTCTTTTAGTTTATTTGTTTTTATGTACCTAATGAGCTCTTTTATTATTTTTAATACCATTTTTGTCGCTAATAAACTATGAAAAACTAAATCGTAGAAGAAGATTTAAAAAACTCGTCAATTTAAAAAAAAAACTTAAATGTGCAAAATCTCGTAAAGTGTTAATTTTGGAATATGCGTTTTATAATTTATTGTAGACAATATTTGAAATGACGGGATATATAACCCTTTAAGGGATTAATATTTACTTAATAAAGTAAAAATACAGGGTTTGCTTATAATAATATATTATTTTTTATTATAATATATGTTTGCTTATAAATACAGGGTTATAACCCTGTATTTGAATAAAGATACCAGAAATTATTTATTTTAATATAAATAAATAATATTAATATTTATTCATAAAAGAAATATGTTAACTTATATAAAAGCAAATGTAAATAAAATTCGTTTAAAACTGACTCAACAAAGTTTTAAGATGGCAGTTTTTATTCTGCAGCCATCCAAGTCAGTTCCCAATTGGGACATTGATCTCCGCCAGCGTCTGTCTGGCGCTTACTCTGTGCTTCATAAAAGTTGCTTTATTTGCCAGCAGTTAAAAAAAGTATTTAGAGCTAATTTTAGTAACACTTAATTTTTGCATTTGAATCGTAATGTTTCGAAATGAAATTGACGAATAGATACATTTTTTCCCTCAAAACATGATAACGCATTCGTAAATAGCTAGAATTTTGCATGTAGGTAGATTAGCCTCTGCACATATTTTTCTCTGCTGCTCTACATTTCTTGTTTCAAAAAAATATTTTTTATCTTTTCCATTTCAACTTCAGTAAATAAACTGCAAGCGAACTTACCAGGTGACAATCTGATCGGCAAAAGAAATAGTCCAGTTTTACATACGGCGCGGCGGGCTCAAAACATGGCGCATAAATCGCCGCTTCGTGATGCAGTGCCCCGTTGAATATGTATAGATGCTCCCTTCCGTGGTTCTCATTTTACTAATAGATTTCTCTTTGATTAAATTTGTATACGTTTTATTCAGTGTTGTTACTGGTGGCCACTTAAAATCTCTGTAGAGCACAAGATTGTTTGTTTTAAGGTTTTGGGAAATCTTTCTATATATATATATATTTATTTTGTTCATAAACGAAGTAGTAATTAGTAGCTTATTGCGTGATGATTACGTGCTTAAATTAAAATAATTGCTTATTAATTAATTTTGATTTTTAGGGTTCCGTAGTTACCCACAAGGTAAAAACATTTTTTAAAGATAATGTATTTCCGTTGCTGGCGCGTTGTAACAACAATTACACATACAAAAAAAGTAAAAATAGAATAAAATAAATGTTTAACTGGGGCTCCCAGCACTTGCTGGCAGCGTAATTTTTAGCTGTTTTGTAGGGAACCCTTCGTGCGTTTGCTCGCACTTGGATGGTTTGATTAAGATTTTAAACTTACCTGACTTAAAGTCAACTTCTACAACTAGAGACTTCCAAATTATTTAATATTATGTAGACTTCAATCATATTATTTTATTGTAATTATTATTATGTTATTAATTTAAATTATTTAACCAGGCACCGAAAATATTTTTTCTTATACGTACTCTAACTCATAAAAAGCAGAAAAAATTATTAAAGTACTTAATTATTTCCTTTAACTTATTCTTTTATTTTTCGTAGACAACTAAATCCACGTCTAAATTTTTTTGGAAAAATCTCGTTCTAAGCTCATTTTAGTCACGAACATTAAGGTTTCAGTTGCCAATATATTTATCATCGTTTTTTCGTCGCTCGTATGAAGACGTTTATAATGTCTTTATTAAGATTGGCTATCGACTGAGCTCACGCCCGCTTATTATTATAATTTAGAAGTGCCTAAAGGTCTTCTACTAAAAGGATGAAGTCATCAAGAGAATTCCCAATTCTCTGCGATGTAAAAAATATATAGTTTTATTAAGTTCGCCTTACGCATTGGAACCTCAAATATTTTTATCAAATGTATTCGTTACTGGAAGTTATTCAGGAGTTAGGATAACAAATCATGGGGGGTATTATGCAAGAATGCCATTCGTGACGCCAAGTCATGGTAAGTGTTCATTTACGTGCCTCAATTTTTTGTTTGTTTTACCAAAGGCTTACCATATTATGGATATTTCTATTTTTCATAAAAATAGTAATATCCATATTTCTATTTTTCATAAAAATAGAAATATCCATTTTTAGAAATATCCATAAATGAAAATAGATTATTTTATTTCTTCATATTATGGATTCCTCTTTGGATATAATGTACTTCGTAGCTACATATTCCGTATTAAAATCCATAGTCAGCGATAAAGTGATTTACAATAACATGCTTAGTTATAAAAAATAATGCACAATATATGCTCAATTGAAAATAAACTAGATACTGCATTAAAATTTATTCTAATTAACTTAAGCGATGTACCATTTTTTTACCATGTTATAATAAATAATAAAATAATTTACCAATATATTTATGTACCAACCAGCCTAGCTTACCCTATACAATTTAGCCAGCCAGTACTAGCTAGCTCTATATGATATAGCCAGCCAGTACTAGCTAGCCCTATATGATATAGCCAGCCAGTACTAGCTAGCCCTATATGATATAGCCAGCCAGTACTAGCTAGCCCTATATGATATAGCCAGCCAGTACTAGCTAGCCCTATATGATATAGCCAGCCAGTACTAGTTTGAGAAAATAATTTTTAAACGATATTACAAATTCCAAGTTAGATATGTCTCAATTTCAGCGGTCATTGATAAATCTACGTTGATAACTGATAAAATTCTTATTTACTATTTATATTCATTTAAATTCTCAGATACAAAATGAAATCCATTAATTAAGCAACAGCAAGTGTAACGATATAAGCCAGTCACGAAAGTTTATGAATAAAAATTTGTATAACAGTATCAACTTAATTAGGAGTCATTAAAAGTTTGGAAGTTAAGCGGATGCGAGTCTTACTCACGCTTCATTGTAATTGCGGGTCCATATATTTGTAAAGTTGGGGCTAAAGCCCCTAAAAAGTGCCGATTCATCATCGCAAAGCCCCGAGCTCAAAACCGGAGTCCCTTATAAATCTCACTTCCATACTTTCGCGGGAGAGAGTGGTTTATGGGATCCTTGAGGCTATGGTTTCGGGAAAATATTTTCTTTCCATGCTCCGACAAATGAAGGAGCATTGAGCACATTAGAATGTGTGAAAAGGCCCATAGGCGGTTTTATTGTTATGCGCGGCAATTCGTTTAAAAGCGAGCGGAGTTGGTACGTTCATACCGAGTACCTATTTACTAATATTTATTACGCCTCTTTGGTTTTTCGATCGGAGAAAATTTAAGTGCTTTCTTACATAATGCTTGTGAATTTCGTTACTCGGGTGAGTAGCGTTCATAAAGTACTCTTTAGCAACGTTGCACGTTTTTACACTTTAAGAGAGTAGTTTAAACTGAAACGAACCCATTTTCAGTCCTTCGGTGCAATTACTTACAACCAACCAACCAATTGGGACCAAATTATTTCCAAATATAATGTTTCGGTATTACCAATTTTAGTCGAGAAGTATGTTTTTAATATTACTTATACAGTTTTTTGTTTATGTATTTATTTAAGTGTGACCATACAATCTTTCCATCATTAATTTTACTTATAATATAATATTACCATTTCATCACCAAAATATCTCTCGTATTTCCACGACTAATCATATTATCGGAGAGATTCTATTACATAATGAATAATAACCAAAAACTCTATAAATCATGATAGGGTTGATTTACTGGCTAGAGTGTCACTAATCTTGATATATTAAGAATAGGAGACATTCAAGTCCTCATCAGATAGCCTTAATTATTTGAATACAATCCCGCGCGTTTACAGTTGCATAATCGTAATTGAAATGGGCGTATATATTTAAATTTACACCGCATGAGGCGTGCGTGAGGCGGGTTGCGGTGCGCTCATTAGGCGGCGCATGCGCAGGTTATCTCAGAATAGGCATTTTAGGATATCGAATTGGTGCTGGTTAATTTATTAAGTATATTATAGAGCTTAGTACTTAAAATTATGTAAATTTTAATAGGAATAGTTTCTACCAAATTGGAATATCTTAGATAAGGAAAATGTATGAAAGTTTTTATACAAACTACAGTTCTGTATGAAATGTTTCTTATAGCTTTATGTATTAAAACTTGTATATTTTTATTCCTTCTTAAAAAACTTGCCTGTTAATTAAAAGATGAACAAGATGCACGAAGAAGATGCACCTAACCCATTTAAAACGTTTATCAAAAACCTCAAACCGCTTTAACATAATATTATTACATATTATTACTAATATTATTACATAAATAGATATTTCTACCTACATAATTTAAATAGTTAGATATAGATAAGTGGTAATAGGCATTTGAATAAAATTGATAAAAAGTTACACGGAGCCGGCCTACGAGAACATGGCACGACAAGAACTCTACAATACATTTGTTCTCCATATAAGGCGATGTACCAGTTTAGGATAAATTGGAGGGCAAGTAGGCGATGTGATTGAATTGAATTATTTATGAATGTAGATCCGCGTTGAAATCTGTAGAAATGTTATTTTCTGGGTCTACGCACCTGTGAAATAGTAGGTATTTTATGTGAGATTTTTGTAAGTATATTTTGAATAGCTTTTAATGAATCTTAATAACGGATCCGTTTTATCTTATTAATATTTTAGAAAATTTTATGCAAAACCTTTTTGTCGCCCTTAAAAATCCTCTTGTGCTTGATTTCTAAAGTTTTTTGTCGGTAGTTTATCGATTCAATAGCGCTTTTGATTAGTGAACGCGTTTGAGTCATCCAATCAAAAGCGCTATTGATAAACTACCGACAAAATCCCTCAGAAACCGGCATTAATGCTACGTATATAATAACAGAAGTCCAGACATATAGTCACTGTGAATGTTACTTAAAAACTTTCTCAAATACTTTTGGTTAAAGTATGCTGCAGTCGTAAGGCCAGCCATTTTAAAGGAATATGCGCTTTATCTCCATATAGAGTTCAATAAACCAAGAGATGCGGCTTGGCGGGAGTGAATCGCGCGCTGAGAATTTATGCGACACAATAACGCATACAGGTGTCGCCAAGCCCGGCACCCCTTCAATAAGCCGCCGATGGGAACTAAATAGACGAGGGACTTGTTTTACTACACTAACTACATTGTTCGACCATGCCAATTTAAAGTGTTGGATATCCCTGTAAATCGCTTTGGTAGTAAATAGTCGTATCTGCAAATACACCAGAATAAGCAGTACAGTCGTATCTGCAAACACACCAGTATCAAACAGTACCTATAATCGTATTTACAAATACGCTGGTATCCGTTTTGATACGAAACACGTAGCTTTAGGCGTACATAATCTTATCTGTAAAGGAGCTGTTAGCCGCTTTTCATGCAAGTTCATTTTGATCCAATCAGTTATCAGTCCATTGTCAACGAGACACGATCGGTGAACAAAAGGTTACCTGACATAAATCAGAACTGGATATTTGCAGCGCGTTCAGTTCAGAATATGAATTATTCTCGATTGTTCTTGCGGCCGAACCATGGTTCATACATGAACTGGGAACTAGTTTTTCCGCAGCCTCCTTCGAAACCATAACTTTTGCGATCGTATAAAATATCGAATACCGAGCGCTTTGATTTAAATTTCATATTCGGGTTCGTTATTTTAAATAAATTGACGACGTAATTGTGTCCGAAAGAAACGAAAAACGTAGAGCACACGCAACGCCCAAGGATATTTGTAAGATAACCTGAATTTGTGTGGGCGAAATTTCGAGCGACTTTTTATCAATCGCTGGGCTTGCTTGTAATTGGCAGTGAAGCGGCCAGGGTAATTGACGGTGCTATCATTCTCAACTACTCCGCCGGTCATTCGAGGAAATTCTTAATTGGTCCACCTTTATGCCCGGTCAATATTGCCGCTTCGATAATAATAACACAATTACTAACAGATCATTGCTTTTAATTGGCTACTGTCGAATTTTGATCGAGTCGTTGATCTGGATCTCGAAGGCTGACGACCCTCAAGCTTCCGTAAGCTCGTATTTAACTCACGCACAGCTCCCGCCACATTTCAGGGCGTTTCGTGAATTGCAATATAAGCTTTTATGATAGATAGCCTCTTGTCACGGAAACGTTTTTTATTGCCCGAGAAATAATTCGTTGGTTATTAATATTTTGAAAATACAGTTTTACTCGCGCACGTTATTTACGACTCATTATCAAAATAGAATTATATAAATGTAATTGGATGAAAGGAATTTATTATATAAACAACCAGATTATGGTCAACTTCTCAAGGCGGATAGAGGAGTTCTTATCGTTACACAATTAAAGAATCCTGAAGGTGACCGTCTACGTTAAAGACGAACAAAAAGTGCGCATTCGTTGAATACTAACGAAAGCAGCTTCAGTGAATTTCTTCACCGAAAAAGTTCCCGAGCGATACTTATCAAGTGTTTGAAATGACACAACTGGATTCCATCCCTTTCAATATGCGCTTTTTTCGTTGGGGGAAATAAAACTGACGAATTTCTCAATAAAAGGGAGATGACCGGCGCGTCGTCACGTACTGGGGCAGAGTGGGTATTTGGAGCGCTGCAGCAAAAACTATTCAGGGGCCATTATTATGGCATTTTTGTCGTCTGACGGGGCTGCGTGGTCGCGGCCATTGCTGTGCGGCGGCGGGGAGACTCGCTTCACTCGGCCCCCTCCCGCCCCGGGCGCGCGTCGCATACCCGCGCCATCCATCTTCAATATGCACATAAAGCGAACCGGACCCGTAACGGCGGACCCACATTCTCGCTGCTCTTAAATTTATTTATCTCTTTATTAATTCTCAGCTTGAATTTTAATGTAGGTACGTAAAATTCGTCTTCGCAAAAATCGATTGGGCTTAGGCATTTTTATGCGATTTTTATTAATTTTGTGTCCTAAATAAATGTTAAGTTGATACTCAGCTCTTATAAAAGTTAATATTTAAATTTCCTGCCTATTTAAATACAAACTAGGTTACTGATAAAGTTAAAGCATTTCTTACAATTTTATTATTAATTCTAACATTCATCAATAATAAAATTAAGATTAGCATCGAAATCAGTTTTTGCGAATTTATTTAATAAGTTATTAGTAAATAAATTGCATTTAACTGTGTTAAATGCAATGCATTACAATAAACATTAGAAATTAAAGGTCAAAAAATTTTACACCAACATGGCATACTTCAAAAATGTAATTAATCACTTTCAACTTTCTAGTATCCCTAGTCTAATAATAATATTATTTTTCGTAGTATAACGTTAAAATAATAATAATGTCTTTAGCTATAGGTAATGCCGATTAAATATTACAATTTATTTTAGTTACTTTAAAAATCAAACTAACAGATTTCAATAATTTTCAGCAAATAAAAAAAATTAAAAAGAAACAGTATCATTCTAGGAGTGCTGAGTAATAGCGCACAGGCAAGCATGTGACGTGCGAAACGCCCGCACCGCCCTCCCTCGTACCACACCGATATCGGTAACAGTGTCGCGAATTCAATGGATTTTTACCATCTAGAAAATGTCCAAAGAGGTTTTAACTTAAAAAAATCATGGGCAATTTTAAAGACAAAATCAGTAAAGTGGCAACACAAATCTAAAAATTGTATTTCATTAAGCCTTCAATTGTTTCTTAATTAAATTCAAACAATTAAAGTTGCACAATAGCAGATAGGCTGATAGCTCATAAAGAAACAGTTGAAGGCTTGCGTGGAATGATCCCTTTAACGAAGCATTCAGATATCGAAGTGGACATGTTGCCTAGGAGCGCTTTAATTAGCATAGGGCTGTCTGTCTTCTCTTACATTTTATTTAATCTTTCTTTTTTTATTTGTTCGTCCTTTTTTATGAAACATTTCTTAAAATATTTATATCGTATAACAAAGTTGTTTCATTTGCATGTCAACTGGCAGTTTTAGAGTTGTATCTATGTATCAGGAAATTATTTAAATTCTTATTGACGATTAATTTGTGGATTTGTGGCGGTGGGACCAAATGTGTATATCATATCTTTATATACAACAGTAATTAATGACTCAGTAATAGATACCCATTACTAAGACTGAGTCTTGCTAATTTTCAAAGATATATAAGACCATATTTAGGTCTACCTTTTATATTTTGGACAGATTTATGTGCTGTCTGTAGAGACAACTTTTTCAAGCTTTATTACAAAGCAAAAAAGTCACGAAAACGTACCCAACAAAACCAATCGCGAATCCCCAGTCACTATTGCATGCATGCATTCAAAATTCAATAACAATTAAAGGCTAATATCGATATCGCGGCTATCGATAAATGTAATGCCACACTAGATAAATGTAATGCCACACTAGAGTCCAATAACGTCGCTGCCCCCGGGCCGGACGGAATATACGCGCTCCTCACGCCGCGACAGTTGTAAATAATGTACTGTGTTTCATTCGTCTATATGTATTACGTTTTCTTGATACTATAAAGAAAACGTAATACACTATAATATTATAGTGCGTATACTACTATATATTTTCTATGACATGCGTTTTTCTGTATGCATATTGTATACAGCGTGTTTCTGAAACGGATCTGTAAGTTTTGTAGATTCTTATTACATCTAAATTCGGGTGTAAACAAGGATATGGCTGTGTATTAAAAAAACTGAATCTCATTTCAAGACTATAATATTACTTATACACTCTATAATAACTATCACACTACACGAGGCTAAGAACTCTACACTAAGTACCATCGAACAAGTTGCCGCTCGACCAGGCATACGATCAAAATCGCTACACAGCGCTGAAGAATCGTGCGCACGCACACATACTCACATGCAAATAACGACTTCAACCATGTCTGCAATCAATGCGGTCACTTCCTTTATGTTTAAATATTTTGAGGAGACATAGTGCAAAGGAAAAAGTTAAGCCAGTTGCAGTCGAGCAGGAACTTTGCCGATGTTGTACATAATATAATGTTTTAAAGAAAAACGTACCAAATTTCCGCTTTCAGTTTACTCAAAAACTATTTAAAAAGTCAACAGGAGATAAACGCCGGCATGGAGCACGATCTAGCCACCGAACTTGGATCTCTGGCCTCTGACCCGAGACCTCTTCTGAGTCCACGATAGGAACAATGACAGTCATGTTTGGGTCTGTATGCTATAGCTAGGTACGTAGTTACCCTGAGATAGTAGTAGTGGAAATTGTTGTAGTTTTAAGGGTTCCGTAATACTCAAGGCGTAATAAAAATTATATAGTTTCGCTTTGACCGTCCGTCTGTCTGTCTGCCCAACTAGCTACTGTAATTATGAATATAAATGGATGAAATTTGGTATAGTTATATAATGTGTATAAGTCTTGGTTTTGGCGTCATAAAATAATAATAATTTTATACTTTAAGGGTAGCTCTTTATACATGTGAAGTTGGGATGAAAAATATTTTTTTTCATTCTACCGCATCTTGTGGGATATCATTGATTGCGGTATTTTAAAATAAAGACAAGGTTTCAGATATGATATTTTTGACAAAATCGACCATTAAAAGTTGGTCTCACCGTGGCATTGTGGTTTAAAAGTTGGTCTCACCGTGGCATTGTGGTTTAAAAGTTGGTCTCACCGTGGCATTGTGGTTGAAAAGTTGCTCTCACCGTGGCATTTCTAAACTATAGAAGATATAAGCCTATAAGTTTCCATGATGACAGCTCATGATAAAAACTCTTTAGGAAATTATTTTGAGCGAAATCGGACAGTAAGTTTTGAAGTAATTGAAAAGAAAATCTATTGTGCGTTGATAGTTACGGAACCCGCCTTAGACATGCTTTTGGTTAGGTTATTTTAATAATAAGTTATAAAAAACATATTCGTTGCCAAAATGATCCCCATTCCTATCAATCACCTTTTAATCAAATAAGGTTTTGAAAAAATATCTTTGAAAGTTTCATTTTACTTCAGATATTTTACTTCAGAAGATTACAGCTATATATTTAAAAAATAAATAATTGTATGTTATGTAATAATAGCATGATTACGATACGCAATTTTCTCAAAAACTGCTAATGCTACTTGGACGGAGTTTTCACCATTGAATAACACATATTATATCAGTGAAGGTTATTGCCATACAAAATTTTTAAAAACATCTGATGAAGATCTTCGGAGATAAACCATGGAGCTCTTCAACAACTAACACCAAGTAACACGCGACTGCTGCTATAATCGGCCTTAACTTTTTTGTTTAGCAGTAAATGTTGATGAATCTTCTTTTTTCAGAAAGGGTGACATACTTATTTTCAAAGATCTCACAGGATCATACGCCAGATAACAGTTTTATGATACAGTCATTACCTTCATAATCACGTTAAGAATAATCGCATACAGAAGCTCCAACCCATAATTCTGAGTATCTCTCTCACTTATCGATAGGTAATTTGCTATTGCGCCTGTGTGTTAATTGATCTTGGCGTACGATAATTGACAATAAATTGTTGCATACATTAATCTGTACGTCAAATTACCAGCTTAATGGCCTCTGGGGATCTATAACGTATATTGCTATGTGTAAATCGGTTTCGACCACGTGTAATCGTAAACATTTCCGAATCTTCTCTAAAAATGGATTGCAATTCTAATGTCTCGCTAAAATTCAAGAACGGCTGGACCGATTTGGCTAATTTCGGTCATGAAATAATTGTGAAAGTCCAGGGAAGGTTTATATATACAGTGAGAAATATTGGAAAATAATTGCGGGGAAAATAATTATAAAAACAACAATTGAATTTTCCCATACTAACTACTACTAACCCTACTAATTATACTCTGTGTTCAATTTATCACTTGAATATCAAATGTTTATAGGTGCGTTCAGTTTACCTGTTTTGTTATTTATTTATTTCAGTTCATAGCTGTCAAGACAATAAGTTTTAGATCAAAATATGATAGTCGTAAAATTTGACAAATCCTTCTTATGTAACCTACACTGCTAATCCTAAATTGGCCTATTTAGATTACCATTATATGTAAACAAATCCGTATTTATGTCAAAGAAAACTTTCCTCTGACAAACCTGTCCTCAGAGGCGAACAACATAGCCGAGATTCTAGATTTGTACCCAACACCACCTATTCCTCGATCTTACACACATCCAAACACGTCGGAGAACGTGAGGCACGCACTAATTAACGTTAAACGTGAAACTTTGTCGTACAAACTGTCCAGCGTAACTCGATCCCTGGCACTCCATACGTCTTCCACTTTTTGACGTATTCCGCCACCGAGGCGGGAGGAAGGCGGTTCTAATTATGTTGGAGCTCCATAATTGCGTGTCAGACGAACCCCGCACGTAACATGGCCTTTTATTAGGTGGAAATTCTGTATACGCCAGTATATTCAAGCTTCGGGGAAAGTTATGAAGTTAACAAGTGGAAATTTATGATTGGCTAATTTTATTCACATTTTCATTGCCTATATCTATAAGGTAGGGGTTGAAAGACTTTTCTACTTCATTATTATTTTTGTTTATTCTTATTTTACGTAATTCAATTTTATTTATACTTGTTCATTCCTTGTTTTTGTTTCGCTCAACGTAATGATCTCTAGCTCTACAATAATTTTTTTTTACGTCTAATACGATCCAATGAATTGAATCCGTTTTATATATTGATGTATATACGCACCGCACTGACTCAATGAGGCTTGATATAGTTAATGTATTGTCATGTTAACAGACAATACTGAACGTCTGCGTTACAACCGGCCCGTTGTTTATGAAGCCGTTAAACACCTCATATTATGAATTTTAAGAGTATTATTAGTATTCAAATATTCTTATTGATTTTATATTATGATCGTTTGTAATGTCTTGTTTTTTATGGGCGATTGAAAGTAATATATGTTATTTGATTTAATATTAAAATGAATGCGGAATATATTTGCTATTTCTTCTTCAGTCTTCTGTCACATTTACTATTTATATATGCAATACTGTAATGCAATACTGCAATACTGCAATGCGGAATATATTTGCTATTTCTTCTTCAGTCTTCTGTCACATTTACTATTTATATATGCAATACTGTAAATTATTATCGAAGATAGTTTTAAAACTTAAAATTTTGTTAAAATCTCTAACGATCGGTTCATACCGAAAATAAATCTGTTGATTTATTTTAAAAAGCAAGAGAACGCCTTTGTGTACAATAAACAGAAAATAATGCAATATAATTATGTTTTATGAACGATAATAATGACGTTCTTTTGTTATTAGTAACCAAAACCAATACCGCAAAGTAACCGTACCAAAACGATAGTTTTGAAAAATACGTCTTATTGTTAAACAAAAAAAATACCGTTCGCATACATAAAAAAATAGAAAGCTCGTTGTTATGCAACTTTCTTCCTTTATCTTTAACTATTTCATATTTCTATTGTTGAAGCAAGTAAAAAATCTTTTGTAGCATGCAACAAAAGGTTATCAATTTTTTGTTGATTATTCTTTTCTGTTAAAAAAGCTTCAAACTTTCTAATTGATACAAAGCTCTGTACCTATTATTAAAAATAATATTATGTGTTATGGCACGTCATTTTTGGAGACTTTTGTGTAACGAAAAATAGTCTAAGTCGGACATTTTTTAGAATGGAACAATATAGAAATCTAAAAGTTAAATAAAACCAAAGATAGTAAGTATCTACAAATTAAAAAAGTGTGTTACTAAACTTTTTTTATTTCTGTTAAATTAACTACTAAAAAGACAGTTTAAAAAAATAACAAATAACAATGTGACCTACTACTACTATATTTTTTACTATCTCTACATACCTTACTCCACGTAATAAGTATCTGTACCCATGGTAATTATAATGTATTATTAATAATTATCAAATAATTGTCTATTTGATCGCTATCAAATTATCGATTAGACTATACAGTTATAAATTGCGGTGGACGTTAACTGGCGTATTCGCGCCGCGCGGGGTGCATGCGCCATCACTTACCCCGTCGTGGCTAATTCACTGTGACAAATTAACTACAGCCTGTATATAAGGTTTTGTGCAGAATATTCTAGAAACAGAAACTGAAAAATGAAAATAAGAATGCGTAGTAATTCACTACAAAAACGCAGTGCCGCTCGGTGACACGGACGTACCTGAGTACCTAAAGTTAGCTGTCACGATACGAATCAGAACATTATGTAGTAAATTGCTTACTGCCGAACACTGAAACGCTAATTACCTAAAATTAAGAGCCCTCATATTCTCACACTATCGCTGTCCCTGTAAGGCGAAACGACAGGGACAGCGTGTGACTTGAGCGTCACTTAATTTAACTATCAGTTTCAGCATTCAGCCGTTGTCATGTAAAAGTAAGCTGCACTTTAGCCAATATTTTTGATATATCCGTCATTCGCTTTAGTCATTTCTTTTAAATAATGCTTTATTTTCTCAATTTTAATAAAACATAGTTTGTTTTTCATAGTCACATTTTTTTAAACAACGTCTAAAATTTAAATCGTTTATTCTAAGCCCCGTATTCTCTGAAGGAGCGTGACACATAAATTGTACCAAAAATGCTAAACAAATGAACTCGCAGAGTAGAAAGGGCTTGGAATCCGAGCTATTGTCCGAAGATGGTGGGCCATATAAAGCGACCTAGATGTATAGATAGATTTAGTTAGGTCTAGAATTCTTGATACACATAGTCAAGAATAGAACTGCGACAGTGGGGAAGCGTGTTTTGTGAAATGGATACATTCGCTTTAAGATCTATTTGTTTCCGAAGATATAGGGATCTAGGTGAAGTAAAACTCCAGAGAGAATTAAAATAAACTCCTAGATCTACATTCTACATGATCTAAGTAGAAAGTAGTAATTTACGTATGCACAATATAGATTAGAAAAAAAAAAGTAAATTGTAGCGCCAACTGCAGAGTTGTAAGTAGTTACAACTCACAATACAAAATAAATTCAAAATTAAAATTTCAATAAAATTTTAAACGTTATTTAACATTATTACTATATATACTCAAAGTGTTAATTTATTTATAAAAAATTGTTTTATGCGTTCTTAATCTTAGACTAGTATACAAATATTATTTTTGTAATATGAATAATGAGTATGCATAGTGAGTTAAGTATGCAGTATGCATAGTGATTCAGCTTATAACTTGTAGACATTGTATGAAATATAGTCCTCAAGCAGGCCGTTTGTCTCTGCCTAGCCCAATGTAACCTAGTTAAGTACTTACCATAGAGAGTTATGTATGTGATTTATAAGCTATCGACCATCTGTTTAACTGTAGATAGGATAGCATTGTAATAGTTTTGGTTACTGTTTTTGTTTTGCGCAAAGTGAGCCAAGGATAAAATTCTTTAGAAAAACTACAATTATGTACTTACCTGTGTACCTATGTAGAGAAATATAATTTTGCAACCGCATAAATTCATGACAAATTTAACTTTCAAATGTCTATTCAAAAAGCATTATAAATGTTTTCCTCCTTTATTTTTATTCAAGACAAATATAACATATTCACTTAGTAATTAAACATGTTTTTTTACTTAATGTTGTATTCGGAAAATCTATCAAAGCTCAATATCTTAATTTATTATTATGTTGTTTTCTTTTTCTCTCGGTATCTCTCATCTTATCTCCTTTAGTATTATTTTACTTAATGAATATTTCAAAGTAGTCTGCTACAATTAAGATGATTAAGGTTCACCAAAAATAAAATATAAGGCTGCCAGCATCGATTTCAATATTAAGTCGTCTGCATAAATAAAAATAATATTTAATAGTTTATTTGATAGATGTTTCTGGTTTGCATTATAATTGCTAGTTGTACAAGCCCTTTGGCATTTAATATCATAATACTTAGACATTATGCAAAATATCGGCACGAGCTAGTTCCTTATCGCTTTATATTATGATTAAGATTTTAGATTATATAGGTCCATAATTCTATAAAAAAAATGCTGACTATTTTTAAATAAGCAGATCTTACGTTCTTCCCGTCTTTGAATTATAATTTGAATTTTCTTTGAATTATTTGACTTTACTATCATATAAGGCGAATAAACTATAATATTTTATAATAACATAAAATATCGCATGCAATAGTTATAGTTTGTATGAACTATCACAGACGGCTAAGATGCTACATATTTTCAAATTAAATCTTCACGGTCTATGACGTCCTTTATTCTTTGCAATGGAAGCTCTGTAGAACTTTTCCGGTGTAGCGACTTGTATTTATATATCATACTTACGTTGCAGTAGGTAAGATTATCAAACAGAAAACGACAAACGATGATAAAACACGTTTCCTCTGGACATTCTCATATCGGCTATTCCTAGCCATGTTCATGTCCATCTTGTCTATCTTCGCATGTCCCACGTTGGCGTACAGCACTTAACTGATCCTTCGAGCTATTGTTGGAAGCTACAGACATGCGAGTATTTGATGAGAGAATAGTTTTGTTGTCTGTTCAAAGTCAAGTAGACATTTTTGCAATTGATTTTTATTCTTTCGAATAATTCTTAGATAACTGCTGCTACTTAAAATGAGGAGCTATTGTCAGAGTAATTTAGATGTAGACAAAATTTTCGTCTTTTTAAAATTTCTTTAAATTTAATAAAATGTAGCATAGGTATATACACAAATTATGACTTTTCTGCTTTCCAACTTATCTCATACTAGCTTTTTCCCGCGGCTCTACCCGCGTAAATATAGTATCGGATATTCCACGGGAATACTGTACTTTTTCGGGATAAAACGTAGCCTATGTTTTATTCCGGAGCTTAAACTACTACCATATTCAATTCAATCGAAATTCCGTTCAGTAGTCCATACATCCATCCATCTACATAAACTTTCACATTTATAATAGTACTAGGATTTTCTATATAAAAGAAAATATGAAAATGGCCGCGATCTCCAGTTCGTCCACAACAACAACATACATCATGCAATAAAACAGTAAACAAATCGGTCAGCAGTTAGACGTGTGACTGATAAAGAGTCGCAACTGAAAAATAGCTCCCAATTCTTGTTTGCCCGCTTTCCGCGCGTTATTCACATAAATCGAGCGAAAAAGCCAAATTGCAACGATAGCTCACGGGCCTCGACAAAAAATTGCGATGTTACACAAACAAATATTGCATGAGTACTTGTTCGCTCCAGCTTTATTACTCTATCATGTTATTTAATTTTTGGCATCGCTGAAGTGCTGCGGACTTTTTATCGATGTTTCCCTATATCAACATTGTTGTGGATGCTCTAACTTTGTTTGCGATCTCTCGAGACTAAAAATACGATATGATACATACTGCCTTTAACGGATGGAATAACAAAAATCTTTTCGTAATCGTATTGGCTTCTGTAAAAGTTCAGCTACATATGCAACTGGAATCGCTATATCAGAAGTCTAAAAAACAAGTTTTTAAGCTATTATTATATAGACCCTCGATCTCGAAAATTCTTATTGGAATCCAATCTCCGGGGAACTTATCAATAAATTTAAAACGTAAACGGTCATCAACACTTGAATATTAAGATTTAAAATAAAAGCGTCGTATTTCAAAATGAACATTTCGTAAATCACGACTTAATTTATGAGGTTGATAACTCGATACCTTTAGAGCTGATGGAGTAAGATAATATTTGAGGAAAGAGAGTCAGTTTCATACACAAGGTATGTTTTTGTTTCCCCAGAGAAAAAACAAAGTGTTCCTTTTACCCCACTACGTTTTATATAACCCTCCATTGCGGTTTTAATCCCTCAAAGCTTTGCAGAGAACGGCGTGATAAACGGGCAAACTAATGCTGCACGATTGCATTACGATGCAAAGTTTTTCAGTAGCGCTCGCATCGCGGGAGAAAGGCAAAAAGAACTGAAATATATCGGCCAGTATATCACGGAGAGCTTCGAACTATCTGATAATGACTTCGAAATCTCTGACAATATTGCAAGTTGCAAAGCAAAGGGATAAGGTATGTTTTAGTAATAATTTGTGAATATTGGAGACTTGTAAAATCAGTCTTGCAGAAAGTTACGGAGTTCTTTTAAAATATTTTACACTAGCTGGCCCGACACACGTTGTTCTGTTCTAAATATGAATAAATAAATAACCCTTAGCTACCACAATCATTTCAATATCAAAATTAGCCAAATCGATCCAGCCGTTCTCAAGTTTTAGCGAGACATTGAAATTGCAATCAATTTTTTTATATATAAGATTTCAAAGACCCACAAGTCATATGAAATTTTTTTACTTACACATTTCAGCACTTATTGAATGATATTAAAGTTGAAGATGCAGTCTTGTTCTTTGAAATATGTAGTTTTCAAAAATATTACCTACTTAAACCACGGCTACCTCCAAATTTTTCTCGATTATCTTCGGTACCTGTATTTTTAAATAATATTTGCACATACAACAGTAGTAAATTCAGCGAAAAGCTATGTTATGGAGGATTCTCTTATGATGATTTAGTGGTGCTGGCGACACTGGATGGATTTACCGCCTCGGCTTATGTGGGCGAGAGCAAACACGCCCGCTGGATTTATAGCTAACTTTTGATTCGCGGCTTTATTGCGCAGAGGGTAGCTTTGAATTTAATTAAGCCACTATAAAATCATTAAAAAAAAAAGACACGATAAATGTATTGAAATAAAAATGCTGAAAAAGCATACTCAGCGAAACAAATAAAAGCGTGAATCGGTTTTAAAGGCGACTCGTTAATTTCTAATTCTGTTTTTATCCATGCACAATTCATCATCTATTTCTCAGTTTCCTACACGCTCATTTTGCTTTTGGTTAATAAAAATCCTTACATATTACCGAAAATATTGTTACATAAACCGATATCATAGTCTATAACATAAAAGAAGATAAAACAACCGAAACTTTTCCTGAGTCAAACTTATTACAATTACCACAAGCTCGGCAGCATATTTGTTAATAAACTTACCCTCCTTTCTTTCCTTCTCATCTTGTATAAATAAGATAAGGTATAAATCATACATGCCTATTTCGCCAACGGACAGGAGGGAGGCTGGAATTATGACAAATCATGCATTAAACATAGGGAATAAATGTTTTCTTATCACGTAGCTATTCTTGTTTGTATTACTTTTCCTTTATCTTTATTGACACAGGTTTGTGGGGGAGCGTTTTATTAGTTTCAAGTAGTGTTTTATATAGGCGTAACTTTATGACGTTTTAAACGTGAACGGTGCTTAAAGGAAAAACCCGGCCTATTGCGAGTCGAAGGTTTCCGTACCATTATATGTACAACTATTAGTACAATCAAGGAAAATCAAGTTTTTTTATGGGGAATATTAATTTTAATTATTTCTTTTTAAAGAAAATTTACAACTCATTATTCAGTGAATTAAAACTTCTTCAACTTGTCAAAATTTATTGTCATACAAATCTATTTTTTGTATGGAAATAAACACTTGTCGAAACTTGTCATATAGCGACTGACGAGGCGTCGATTAATATTTAATTTGCATTCTGCCCCCCTTGACATATCTCTACGCTCCCTAGAGAGTCGCGCCCTACTGGCCAGGAACTACTGACCTAGGAAATCCTAGATCAGTATGGATTTAAGTGTATTTAGCAATAGAAATGTTTAATAAATTACACTGAAATCCGTTCAACGTTTGAACCATGAAATATTCTTACATTCTTCGAAACTTACCTATAACAAATAAAGGATAATAATATTAATAATAGCTCCCCACACCGATTTCGGTGACGGTGGCCAGTTTCATTGAAACCAGGCCAGCTATGCAGGAGTTATTTTATAGTGCCTAAGTGTGTGCGCAGTACACAAGAGCACTCTCTCTCCTCCTTTACTCTCGTAACCCAGTAGGACGGATAACCGACACAACTGGAGATCAGACGCAGGTCCAACTTTTTACATGCCCATCCGATGCTTGGATCATCCTTCTTGTCTGACAATCAGGTGATCAGCCTGAATTGTCCTAACCAAACTTGGAAACAATATTTTTTGTTGTTCCAGTGCGAGAAATCAAACCCACGACCTCTAAGTCGATCGCCAAGCTCTAACCACTAGACCACGGAGGCTGTTATACAATAACAAACGAGGATATTCTATATAATATAAAGAATCAAAACCAGTTCAGACAGTTACACAAGAACTGTAGAAAACTCTACCTACTATAGCTCGAGAATCCGACCTGTCCTTTAAAGTGGAACTAGTCTTGCTACTTGGTTGCAGCATCTCTTTTCGTCCTTATGTGTCATGGCGTTTTTACAGCAATATTAAAAAAAAATACTTAGTAACTGTTCAGTTAATTATTGCGATTTTCATCGTATCATCATGATATGCGAGATCTTTCGTAAAAGCTTTTTTTGAACAGCTTTCTGGACTATAATTGTAATATATACAAGCTCATTAAAACTATATTGACTAATATTTTTATATGCCAAAACTTTTCATATCACCTACCTAGATAAAATGCCACTGTAATTAAAAAGCATAAATATATATCAGTCCCATTCCGTCTATAAATAGAGAAATACCTCTATATATCGCCAAGAGGATACACAAGTCTATTTATTTTATATACAAAATATACTTGGTGTTTCAACAAAAATTCCATTTAGCATTCTGCGCTGAAGACTGTGCCCATGTATCTCGTGCAATATATTATGTAGCATACGTACATTTATTACATACGAATATATACGCTGTTGTGAAACAGGTGAAATATAATTTTTCGATTTTCAACATACTTAACATTGTATCTTTACTAATATTATGAAGAAGAAAAGTTTGTTTGGTGTTTGCATTGAATAGGCTCTGAAACTACTGGGCTGATTATTATGAAATTTGGCACGGATATAGAATATACCAATGGAAGGGATATAGGCTATTTTTATTGGAATAAAATGCACGGTTCCTGCGGGATTTACTTTTGAGCGTACGAATTCGCGAGAAACATCTAGTATAGTTATATTTGAATTGATTTGCGAATGAAAAATCAAACTTTGAACATGAAAGAACACTTCACTTTGTAGGTAGACGAATCCATAATGAAAATATTTTTTTTGACAAAGTTTAAATTACGAACGAATTAATAAAAGCCGATGATGAAAATAAAATTTGATAGCCAAACGTTTACGCTGAGACGTTCAAATAGGGAGAAAATATTCAAAGTTTTCCCTTTAATTTTTCATTACAAGAACTGCAATTATTCCCAAACGCGATCAATCCTCAAAGTTCTTTTATTATCGGTCTTTGTTTGCGGTTTCTTTAAACTTTAAATCGCACCTAACTTCCACAAAACTCTAAATACGATTTCCTTTCCAACTGTATCCGTATTCGCATCTCAGTTTAAAATTCTGAGGGATTTAGAGTTGGGATTCCAACTTTAGAAAATTCGAAGACGGCTTTAGGGGTACTTTAATCTAATAAGGGGTATGTAACTTACGCTCAGCTTACATTTATGTAGGACTTATATTCCATTGTATTTATAAAACTGAATGATTGAAAACCCAGCGTATTTAAAATGAAAAATTATCTTGCTACAACATTTTTTTATATCATGTACTTTGTATTTGCGTTTATACTTTCTGTTTCCATTTAACGTTTACTACTGATTTCATCTTTGCTTTCAGTTTTTCTGTTTATCTGTGAAAACTTTCAATTGGCCTTCTTGTTTGTGCCATTCTAATTATTCTTGTATCTATTATTTGTATAAAATAAAAATAAAATAAAACTAGATATTATATTCATAGGTAATACGTTATCCTTAGCTCGTCTTGGAAAATATGCAGGCGTCTACGCATAGATCTTTTAGGGTGCTATTAATAATAATAATTACACAGGATTTCTTCAAAACTCTATATACGAAAAATAGATATTCAAGAAACGTAATTAGTATTAGATTCTCGTTCCAAAAATATAAAATATGACCTTAAATGTTGACCAGATTATCCTATGAAATACTGAAATTCTATGCATAACGCGGCGGGCGCGTGACTTTCAATGCCGGCGCGTTGTCTGGCAGAGTGAAGGTGTCAATGCGATGTGAGAGTGGTCAAGAAATGTTGATCATGTTATTTATGTGTAAATTACGCAAAATTTTAACACTTATTACATACGTAATATTGTAGCTTAATGTTGAAATAAATATTTCATTCGGATAACAATACACCCTGTATAGAACTTTAATGTGAAACATTTAAAATAATTAGGTACATGAAGTTTACCATTTTAATACTGTTAATACCAAAGATTTAAAAACTAAAGATAGGCTATGACGTACATTTGACAGACCATATCTTCATACAAGAAATAGTTACGCCATCTTGGTTTTCACCATACCTCAAATGTCGAAAGGGCCCCAAATAAACTCCAAAAGTGGGGCTCATTTAAGTGGGGACAGTTTTTGCCTCGACATGCCTCGTCTATAATTATACGTTTATGATTAATACTGGTTGTGTACTTAGTTGAAAAGACGACGATGACACTTATACAGAAGCTAAAACTATAAAGATTAATTTTATTAGGAGCTGTTTGAAGGCGCGTGTCAACAATCGTCTTTTTGTAGCAATTCAATATGAATACCTATTGATACAATATTACTTCGATGCGGTTGCAATAGTCTGTACAATTCCTGCCGACATTTTATTACACTCATACAATTGTAGCGTCCGCAAAAAAGTGGTCATTTCAAAAATAATATACACCTAATTTAAAATTTATTAGCAGTTGTTTTTATATTTTTAATCTCATTTTATTATTTTTAAGCTTAAAAAGAACCGTACCGTATTTAGTAATAAGAATAATAATAATAATTAATCTAGCAAATTATTTATCTCATGCGCCTGACTAGATACTAATAAGTGCAACGATATTTTACCCAAGATATCTACAGTAGTGAACATAAATCATATTGTTCAATAGCAATAAATCATAAATCAGTATCAATAGATAGTAAATAAGCTCACCGTTTGTGCTGCCATTACTACGGTCGGATATGCTTTGTAATAACATGAAATCCAGTAAGATTACTGTCGGAACAGAACGCCGCTTTCATGTAGCATACGTTAAATCGCAAATTGTCGGTTCACTTGGCCGGACACTTTAGTATGATGCGGACGTCTCACGTTCTCGAAGGAAATAATATTTCTTAATATCTTAACGTTGAGATGAGCGCGCGTGCCACGGCATGATTTGTATGGCCCCAGGGCTCTGGAACCGCCCGTCTCCGCTGTGGTCGGCAATCAAACTTATTACCGCACTTAAACTCCTCAGTTCGCTTGCAGGACTTCGTGAAGACATTATTTAATGAATATTAACAAGCTCAAAACTCCGGTAGTCCACGTTTATTTACCTATGTTAGATATGATTCATCATTGTTTTCCGTAAGAATTTCCATGGTTATCGAATTATAACCGTTCGAGTATTTGTGAAATTTATCGCATTCTATTAAAGAATGTTTTCGTTTTGGACACTTTTATGGCTGCCGTAAATTTAAATTATTTTACAATATAAAATCTAAATGTCAAAACACAATAGTAAAATGATTTCGTACCGGCCACGGTGCTATATCTTAACACCTTCGAGAAAAAAAACAACATTTTATCAAAAATAATACGCTCGAAAACATAAAGGTATACTTTTTATAACTTTTTCAGTGTTTCTTGGTTTGTAACGATTCGCATTCAGCGTTATTTTAAGACAAGACGTAGACTAATACGAATTTATAAAGGGAGGCGGCCATATTTCAGAATTTGACAGCTACAAGCTCTGAGCAATATGGCGGCCGCACCACCCAATGAGGTATTGCCCCGTCACGGCGCTTCGGTCCTGACTCGGCCACATTAATCACGCCTGATTTATTAGAGGAGTGACACATTTTATTTCTATTTTTGAAAATCTTATGATCTTTTTCAAAATGGTCGTCTGACAGATCGTAACAGCTGCGTCTTGTTATCCCGACTTCAATTATTATATTGTTGTAATTATTCGCATGAGCGGTCCGTTGTGTGCGACTATTTCGAATCGGGCATTTGGATATAGTACGCCACTCGTAAAATGAATTTAGATATTAAAGTTGTCGCTTGTGCAGTTAACATGCCGCATGATCCTATAAATCAAATATGGACAATGTTTATAAATCAAATAAATCAATTGAGCACACGCAATAAATTTATTGAGTCATTCGGTTAAACAATGCCTTTAACTATGTGATAACATGTACGAGTAGATGCTATTATGCCCGTTCGAACACAATTCTATAACAATAAATCTAGGCACAATAAAATTTTATAATCTTAGTTTGAAGAAAATCAGAACTTTGGCTTTTACATTGTGTGAATTATTAGAATAAAATTTTGCCAATAAAATTGACCCCAGCAATATTGACATTATTGATTTTAGAACATCTGAAATTTCGTTCATGGAGAAAGGAAAAACTGAAGGCTTTAACATGCCACATACGTCAGAGTTTGTCCTAATCCCTGGGGGAAGTCCAATTTTTATTGCATCCCAACTGATCTATGGGTTAATATAGAAACGATGCACTGAAGATCATAATAAATCGAATATTGATTTGAAATGTATACTTTAATACATATTTATGAGGTTTTGCCCCTCTTGAATTGTCAATCGATGGATCAATGAAGTGCGTTTTAAAATGGCATTATTTTCAAAACATTAAGTACCTAACACATAATATTATATACGATTTTGTAAACAGCAGGGAAGTGGTAGAGCACATAAATAAGGAGTTATCAGTAAATGTACAAGGATCAAAAGATTTTTGCTATTCGTCAAACCAATTTTTTATTAATCTAATCTTGATCATATTTTTTTTTTAAAGCAGGTTCGATGAGTTACTGGTCAAACACGGTATTGTACCAACTTAGGTATGTTTTTTGGTGCCTATGACTCCAGTTTTTGTGAGTTTTCAGTTTTGCTTATAGTGCATGGCCTAATAAGACTAGACATTTAAAGGTCGTTACAGGAGTGTTCAGTTCATTTAGGTAAAAGGTGACTGAATAAGTGTCTTTCTACTTTAAATTGTAACGAAATCTTCTATAATACATCAGCCACATCCTACAAGGTCTCTCCAATCAGTCGTAGATGTGTATCTGGCTGCTTGTTATCTCAAAAACACTATATGAATAAAACATTAGTACTCGATGCAGCATACTCTTAAATTGGCGAAGCTTAATTGACTCCGAGGTTGAAAATGAACCAACTTTCTTCGAGGCGGTAACTTTTTATCTTTACACGTCGGCCTACATAACGGTATAATCAGCTACGGAAAAATTACTTTCAAAAACGCAATTAAGGAACACTTCCTGGTACAATGTTGCCTTGTTAATACAAAGGTGAACAAATACGTGGAATACCTTACCAGTTTTTATCGTGATTCGTAATTTAGGTAAGTATGTAGAATTAACGAAATTATAAATCTTGTTGGAGATGTATGATCTATGTTAGATATACAAAAATTGGAAATCATTTATAAAAAGAACTTAATATGAGGGTTTTCCCTCCCCATTGTATACCCTTGTCATCTTATAATTTTCAAAGTTGATAAATGAAACAAATTTTAATTACACATGTCTAATTCGACACCCAATCCAAAATTCTTATAAGACGGCCCTTCTTTACATCGTACACATAGAGAATCCCATATATGCACAAGTATTTTTGTAAATCTAATTCTTTGTTCCAATAAAAAGCTTTTCTCTGTTATGAATTTGTTAATAAACGTATTCACAAAAATTAAAGACCTACTGCTAAAAACATACCTAGCTACAGTATCGATAATTTTGCTGCTCGACCAGTTCCGACCAGACCGACCAGACTCTACTACGACATTTACCTTTGCACTTGGATGCCTCTAAATATTTTAACGCAAAGGAAGTGAGCGCAACGACTGCAGATGTGGTTGAACTACGTATTTACGTGTGTGCGTGGGGACGATTCAACGGCGCCGGTAAGCGATTCTCATCTTATGACTGGTCAAGAGGCTATGAACTTGTTCGATGGTATCTACCAAAGGTATAAAATATGGTATACATGAGATATACAAGAGATACATAAATAGCCTAAAATTGGGATAACCCAAGCACGAATAATTGACAACGAAGTGGGTATTGTGAAAATTGTACGTATCTATAGGCACTGTCATGATTTTCATACAATTTTTATTCGATTACGTTACGAATACTTTATTGTCAATTGTTTTTGTGCTTGGACATGTCTGGAGGAGTATTCTGTCCCGCACTGTTAACACACAATAGTTTTTTTTTCTATTTATTTTAATTATTGTTGATTAAGCTCACATCAATTTTCCTAGTTTTTAGCATGAACTATCAGCATGATTAGTTACAAGTTTCTATTTCGCATAGTTTGGAAAAGCCAAGGGAGAGGGGGGCGACTTATAAGCCTCTTTGGAGGTCGATTACTCGAAAATGGTTCACATTATTAAAAAGTGTTCTATGAAACTTTGCTTTTATATTTAAAAAATACCAATTTGACACAATGGGTTAAGATGATATAAAAATTAATTCCCACTTTACATGTAGGTACCTAACAAGCCACCTCAAGAAAATAAATTATTATTATTTTACGGATGCAAAAATAAAATCTATTCACCGTCTATAACTAAACCTAATTTCATACAGTTATTATCATAAATACAGAAGTTAAAATGGGCAGACAGAAAGACGGACGGACGGACATAGCGTTCTTTGTTCTCCGACAAAACCAAGACATATAATATATAAGTATTTAAAAATACAAAGCTACGAATACCTACGTAATCGCATTTTAAGTAAAAACTCATATATCACCTTATCAACTCGTATATTATGAACACAATTAAAATGTGGAGACAGCGCTATAATATAACATAATCGAGCTTATACGTGTATTCGTATGGACCACCCAAGCCGGTGTTTCCTGCGTAGGTATGTGAAATCTCGTATATATAGTTTACCCTCACGTCATATGTACTTTAAAAACATCAATTTTGTAATTTTCGATTTGCATTACCAATTTGCCTGATTGTCGTATACGAATATATAAACGGTTTTCGGAAAAGTTTGCGGTACATCGATTATATAAAAACTTGGTCCAGTCAATGTCCAGTGAGCGTCATTGGTACTTCGGAACCAGTTCATGTACAATAATTAAGATTGACATGCCTTTTTTATTTTGCATATTTTTTTAAATCGTATAATATTTATTATGTTCGTGATTTCGTAATCATTTATATACTTCGATTAAACATGTAGATTTACAATATTTGCTAATATTTTAATTTACGACTTAAATATTAAAAATTATGACTCCTGAAAACGACCGAAAAAGAAAATATCATACATAAAGCTTTGTTACATATCGACTTATGAAATAATAACGATATTTAAATGCATATAACATTAGATATACTTATCATAGTGAAATAGGTGTGGTGTTCGTACAAGACTTAACCGCCATAATTAGCTCATAGTCACAAGTCTCCATAATCGAATGCACTGTTATGTTATCTTAATTCGCCTCATTAGAGTCAGCGCCGAGCCTGTATAGTATTTTACCTAAGAACATTGTTGCAGTCGCGTGGGTAGGTGAATGACGATGTTTGATTAACAGATATTATGTAGTTGCTTTTGCCCGCGGCACCGCACGCATAAATACAGTAGGTATCCCACGGAAAAACTAAAGGAATAACACTCGTTTCCATAGGAACACTTTTTCGGAGTAAAAGTAGCCTATATGTTAATCCAGAGCTCAAATGACTACCAAACTAATGTTCATCAAAATCCGTTAAGTAGTTTTTGCGTGAAAAAGTGAGAAATATCCATCTTTACAAACTTTAAAATTAATTACAATAGAAGTAGCTGATGCCTACAACTTGGTTTGCGTAGAACTAACGGAAATGGAAACCAATTTTTTAAACGGATCCCTGAGATAAAAGGAGTCTAAGTTACTCCTTACAACATCATATCCTACCTGTGATAACCCCGTGAAAATCGGTCCAGCCAATTCAGAGACAGACGGACCGATATGAGCCGTGATAGCTAGACAGTTGATTGTTGTATAACGACAAATAATGAAGTGGCGCATACATCAATCCTATACAATAAACGTGATTTTTTGCCGTTTTGTATGGAACCCTTTGTCCACCGAGTCCGACTTGCACTTAGCCGGCTTTATCATACTTTACATAGAACTTACTATCTAAAGGTTCAGTAACAAATCTTTAGCTGTGGTCACTTTTACGACTCGCAATTTTGAGTGTTAATTTTTTTTGTTTTAAACAGTAGCATAACGGGCGACATCATTATGGCTTCGCGGGTAGTTTTATGCCTTTTTTGTTTCAAAATATCAAAGGCTTCAAAGGGTCATAAATCAGAGGAACTTTTACAAATTAGGGACAATTAAAACATTGGAACAAACAGCAGTTGTTGCAAATGTCCCCGAGATTGCGGGAACATTTTGAGTTACGAGCGGTTTACAAGCTATAGATTCAACTCCAAAATTCTTTACGACTAATATAACTTGCGCAATCCTTTTGTCGGGTGGGGTGGGGTCGGGTGAGTTCTTTTGTTTGCGACACGTGTTGCAAAACGGGTTGGGACTGACACTTGTTCAAACTTTAAACGTTTTACGAAGAACTGGATTTTGGAAATCGCTTTGTGCGTTTGGAGAGATTTTTGGTTATTTGAGACAATTGAACATACTCACTAAAAAACACAGCGAAGTCTCAGTAATAGGGTCCCATTTTTCATCCTTTGGGTACGGATCCCTAAAAAGTACATCTGATATCTACTACTATAATACCTTTAGTACGTAAACTCATTTATAATTATCCTTAACGATAGATATTTAATTGATAACATTCAAATCATTGGTTGGCTCAATTTCTTTTACTACCTGAAAATAATCTGAAAATGACATTTTGTATGGTCGTTTCATATACAAATGTGATATTTAAATAAATATTTATTGTTGCCACAATAAAAAATAACACGTATTACGTTCCGTTACGCCCTGCTACAGGCCGATGGCGCCCAGATGATGATCTGTGCGGAAACATTCGCCGTCATTATATACCTATTAAGGCCTTCACCACACTTTTTTGCTAGAAGACCCCGCCCCGTATCTTAATGAAGTCATTTCTGTCATGTTTATTGCTTTTATGCCGTACACAGGATTTAGAAGTGAATTTACAAGGCGAAAATTGACTGAAGCACACGTGTTTTGAGGCAACTTTTTGTATATTAACGCTTGTTAACGGAAGTGGGAGTCGTTGTGAGTCCATAATAATCATAACAACTGAGTATTGGTTAGATGAATATTTTTAGCTTTCAATGTTTTTTTAATTACCTCAAAATGGCGTCGTATTTTTGCAATTGTTGTGTAACTCTCAATTAAGTCAATTAAACCCAGGACCTTCCCTAAAACAAATCTTTTTCTAATCCCCTAAGCAACAGAGGGTGTATATATACGGTACACCCGAAGGCTTTTAGCAATTAGCATCACTCAATTAAGTCCCGCTCGAAGATGATTAATTATTAAGAAGGTTGCACTTAACTTAAGCGCTCATAATGTAGCTGTGCGATTTTTAAGCTTCCTGAAAATTGCTTTGATGCTTCGTAGGTGAGAGAAGGTATTCTTAAGGTAGGTACTCGTACTAGAAAATTATTTATAGTAAATTGGATAAACCAAAATAAAGTATTGGTTGATAAATTAAACTTTTCAAACTATTCTAGTGATGCTTTGTAAAAGTTATAGTTTGAACATTCAATCAAATCAAAGCCTTCATGTTAAAATTTCTTCGTTAATGTTAAATGTTTGTACGCGCATAACTTTCAAACGACTGCACCAAATTGGATAAATATTTATTTTATGTATTGTCAGGAGAAGTTTTGTATGAAAAAAATATTTTAAAAATGATAGCAAATTGGGGGGAAAAAATATGGCGGTACGAAGTTCGCCGGGTCAGATAGTAATATTATATTAGACATTAAGTATGAACTTTTTATTTTTTACCAACTGTATCAACAATCTAAAGGACTGTCACCAATTTAAAATACATTGCAATAGATAATAATATTGTCTATAAATTTTCTGGCAAATAACTTAGTCAATGGGACAATATTATAAATAAATCATCGAAGCTGTTAGCTAAAAGCTGAGATAAAGCTGTGCATGCACTGCAGATTTTATTATCAACCGGTACTTGAGATAATTAAGCCATTAAATCGGCAACCCCATACAAACACATCATGTGTGAGAACTCCAACCTCGATCCAAAATTCTTTATATCAAACGAGTTCTACGGCATGGGCATAAATATTTTAAATATTATTATATTTACTCTCATAAATATTGCTCTTTTCAACCTGTTATTTAATATTTAAGTAAGCGTAACCAAGGAATTTTATATTACTAGCTATTAATTATTATGAATGTATTATACCTTAAAATATGTCCCTATACCTTCCCACTTCACTTTACATAATATAAGTCCTTGTTTAATGCATTAAGATAAATACAAAGCGTAGTTTAGTGAGGCATGTAGGAAATAGACACACAATTAAACGTTTTGCTTTATTGTGATTATTCTACGTGATTAAACTTACAAGAGACCTTGTTATCGCTCCCTTAGTGGGCTATCGCGGGCGCGAATCGGTTCCTTAGCAATCCACGAGCCTCGTACCAAATATGGTCATTCGAACATCAATTATTAGCTGAAAAATACTTGACACTGAATTTTTTATTCCTTATTATCCCTTTAAGAGTAGCGTTTTTATTTTATTGAGTCGGAGTATTATATTATTTAGCTTTAGCACTTAAGTTTTAAATAAGCCCATCCAATTCTAATCTTGATTCTTCTTTTTCCTCTGCGGCACATTAAAGGCGTTCACATCGCCCTTTATCAATATTGGCAGTTGAACGAAATGAAGCTGTCGTCAAAGGCAATTGTACCGTCATTTGAAGTAAGCGATGTAAGACGAACACTTCCATTCAGCTATCAGACGGCGGACGTGCGTTTGCTCGTTTTTTACTCGACGGTCGGCTAAATTATAACCATCTGCATCTGTCTAATACCTAACAAGAGTAACGTCTATTCTAATTTTGAATAATCTAATAATATTTCTTCCCTTTTCTTCCAGGAGCGAACGGGCTCAGAAGACGAGGCAGACAGACCTATACGCGATATCAAACGTTAGAGTTAGAAAAAGAGTTCCACACGAATCACTACCTCACGCGAAGGAGACGCATAGAGATGGCGCACGCGCTCTGTCTAACGGAGCGGCAGATCAAAATATGGTTCCAGAACCGAAGGATGAAATTAAAGAAGGAGATCCAAGCGATAAAGGAGTTGAATGAACAAGAGAAACAGGCGCAAGCGCAGAAGGCGGCGGCGGCGGCTGCGGCGGCAGCCGCCGCGGCGCAGGGCCATCCCGAGCACTAGGCCGCGTGGACTAAGTGTTAGTTACAGTGATACACTCCGCTGAACACTCCCTAGCTCCGTTTGTAAATTGTTTGTAATTATTTTTATAATTTAAGTGTTGTTCGGTTGTTGTGATTATTTTTATTATTGATTAGTACGAATTAGACTCTTTTTTTTTAGAACGAAACAATAAACTGTTAAATGTTAGCATAGAAACGGGTCGTATTATTTTGTGTTTTTGGGTTTTGTTTTTGTTGATTTATATTTTTTTACATAATTTTATTCGCGCTATCGTGGTAGACGTTCGAACCAGTGCAATTTAGAAATCTCTTCCGTGTAACATAGAGTAGGTGTATCGTTGACGCGCGACCCTCTACCAGAGATTGGAGGGCGGCGCGACGCACTCTATCACATTGTACAAATTAATATGCCTACCAAAGAGACCCGGTCTCGTACCCTTATACTAAGTAAAGAGTCATATAAGTTAATTACCTGCTATCCTCTCAGATCAGAATCGTGTAAAGCAAAGTAACCGCGCCATCTATCCTAAACACTCTCGCATAAGTATAGTTTAACATGGTCGTGTTCCTGCAGTCCGTAACAGTCGGTGAAGTTAAATAAATTGCCATAAATATAAGTAGATTATTTTAGCGAGTAGCCGTGTAAATAGTTAGGGTAAATGTGTCATGCCTAGTAGAAGTGAGCGGTTAGCGATTGCGCTGGCGCCTCGGAATGGGCAGAAAAAGCTACGGGAGTGCGGGCGAATGTGAGGCGAAGCCGAGGCGAGGCCGGGGCGAGGAGCAGGGCGCGGGGATCGGGCGCAGCCGGCCACCAAACAGGACTAGGTGAGTTTTTGTCAAAGTCCTCGGCATTATTTATCGAGCGGAGACGGTTGCGAAAAACTGACACGTCGTCACCGGCCGATGGCCGTGGCCATTTTTAAAATCACTCGGGCGAAACTTCCATAGTATAACTAACTGTTTTGCAATGTTTTAATTTACTGAGGCCAATCCGTGGGCCCTTTGATGTCTCCGACCGTCTCCGGCCGCGCTCGGAACGCGAACGACGCTCCATACCTCTCGGCATAATTTTACGAAATAATTATTGACGTTGCTTTTTGAGTTAATTATAATTATGCAGGAGCGGCGTTCACGTCGTACGCTTACTATTTCCATTTAAAAAAATCAGAAAAGTACATAATTAAGACGTGGAATTTCTGAAAAAGCGTTAAGCGTGAAAATGAAAGATTAAAAGGTTAATTTTGATTCACAATGTCTTCATTGTCTTAGTTTTTTCGATTTTTTGTCGGAATCTCCGCGTTAATTAACTTTAAAATTAAAAAAATATTGATTCTAAATATAATATTGGAGGTTAGTGGTAGAAAGTTTCTCGTCTTGCTTTTGTTCTAAGCTAACGTAACTATTTTGGTCTTAATTGGACGCGAATTATGGATGAGTAATGCAGCATAGAAATAGTTAGAGACGACTCTTGTATATTCTTAGACTAGATGTTCCTACTGACTGCACGTTAGTAAAATCTCACTGGAACCGTACATTTTGTTGTGATAAAATGTAGTCTATATCCTTCCCGTAGTCAATTCTACGTATATCTGTTCCAAATTTTATTAAAATCGCTAATCAGTTCAGTACTTTCGGAGCCTATTCAATGAAAACAAACAAACAATGAAATATTTTCTCTATATTTATTATATTATAATAATATATTTATATATATACCTAATTTGTATATAACTATATAAGTATATATAAATTCCTTGTGTTTTAAATATTCAAGGAAAACAATGAAGAATAATTCTAATTTCTACATCACAAATTAGAATAATGCCGTAGGGTACCTAAGTGTAAAATCAATTATATGGCATATGAATTATGCCAACAATAGAGTACATTTTAGCGCTATTTAAATAGCGCTAATATGCCCTAATATAAGCTCTATAAATATAAGCCTATAAATATAAGCCTGAGGGTCAATACACACCGAAACGAAATTATACGCGACGCAGTTCTGCATTTTTTTTATTGCTATTCAAAATTGAACTTTATTCATTACACAAGAAGATACACGTTTCTTTGTAAGAGTTCGAATGTCAAGTTGCACCGCACTGCACGTGTGAAGTATATGACTGCTATCATAATATGAATCGTGTATGTTTTTGTGTAGTGATTAAAGTTCAATTTTGAATAGCTATCTTAAAAATTCAGCGCCGCGTCGCGTGATGTATTGACGCAGTGTGAAGTGACCCTTACGTAAGCAAGAACCAAAATGATGTATTGTTGCTGCTCGCGTTCGGCCGCCATCTTAAGGCTCGTTCTAAATCAATTCAACGATAAGAGTTAATTATTTGGGCTGATGTTAAAAGTTTTATTAGAACTTTTAAATGACTCAATTTAGCCCCGCCGTCGTACGACGACTAAGGCACATTTTAATTTGATACGATTTATCAGATGCATTCATATGACTCATGAAATATGTAACTTATTTTTTTAGTTATAGGTCATTTCAGTTTTTTCTTCTTCTTAGTCGATGATTAACTATAATGGCCGCCTCGTGCGATGTTTCTCACCTAATTAGTGAATTCCTAGACAGTAAGTTAACGTATAAAGACAGATGTGCCGGTGTAAAAACTTAATATGGCCTATAGCGATTGGACCATAACGCAAGTTACGCGGGGACTAGTTTCATCCTAACGAAGCTGATCTATTTTTTCGTAGCGCGCCACTTTTTCACCAACAGTTATAATTTATCTTATTAATGTCAGATAGACTTATTTAATTTTTTCTATGAACATCAGAGCACGTTATTACATAAAGATTTTATTGCATTCTTTAAGCTAGTTACGGACACCTGTATATGCATTTATATAATATATAAGCGTCGGGCATAACAACCATCATTAAAACATTAAGCTGAACGACGTTTTCGAGTTAATTAGACGAAAGTTGCATAATGCATGACCGATTGATCAATACCTACACGGCGCAGTTTTTATATACCGAATTAATTGATATTCAGCGACGGTTTCTTATTAAAATATTGCAATTTTATAAGGCTTCTGGGCGGACTCGTTCGGTGAAAATAAAAAGAGTGGGTTACTGAGCAGCGGGGCGCTGGGAGTGCATACATCATTATGTACACCGTACACGCTCGCATACATCATTATGTGCGCCGTACACGCTCGCAGCTGGTGAGATGATCTTATGTGAGCCACGACACGAGGTGATCCATTATTTATCGATTGTATTTTTACTAAAATGAATTTCTACACGCAGTGTCGTTTAGGTTTCATTTTAAAGTGGTGTTGCATAAAATATGAGGATATTTCAGGTGATGCTATAATTGGCCAATAATTGTAATTTTATAATTTTATGACAAAATCGATTGAATAACTTGCACACTCAAAATATTATTTTAATAATAATTGCAGCAATGTTTTTCAGAAAACTCTATCGAAAGACGAAATCTCTTGCTGAGTTTTTCGAAGGAAATAAATTACATTCCTGTAATTTTATAATATGTGTCTTCTTCATGTGTCAGACTTGCTATTAAACCTTTTTATAAAAATTATATTAATATCTATGGGCGCTTCTCACCACGTCAATCTGGCCGTGCTGAGTATCCGAAGAACTTGTGTTACTTGTGTTACCAGACAGCGGGAATTACATTTTGGTGCCATTATAGTATGCACATATTTTAGATTTTTATTATATCACACACATATTTAATACACACCCAGGAACACGGAAAACTTTTTTCCCTCGGGGTATTCGGACCCGCGACCACTGAGCCTTAGAGGTTGTCAATCATCATAGCTTAAATATTGTGCATTAAGAATTTTGAACATTACAAAAACCCTTGCATATAAACAAAGTATATCTTACTAATATTATAAATGTGAATGTTTGTGAGGATATTTGTTACTCTTTCACGTAAAAACTACTGAACGGATTATGATGAAAAGTAGTATGGTAGTAGTTTCAGCTCTGGATTAACATATATGCTACTTTTCGTCTCGAAAAAGCATATATGTTAATCCAGAGCTCAAGTGTTCCCGTGCGATACTGTATTTACGCGGGTGGCGCCGCGGGCAAAAAATAGTTTTATGTACTATTTATATTCCCACGGGAACACTGTACTTTTTCAGGAAAAAACGTTGCCTATGTTTTAACCAGAGCTTAAACTACTACCTTGCCAAATTTCATCAAAATCCGTTCGGTATTTTTTGCGCGAACGAGTAACAAACATTAATCTATCAATCCTCACAAACTTTCACATTTATAATATTAGTAAGATTAGGTATATATTTTTAGACACAATACTGGAAATAAGAATAGGGTTATGTATTCATGCCATATAAAGCCGTACCCGTTCTCTTCGTGCGGCGATAGTATCGCGTCACCCGACTTGCCCGCCGACTTGCCCCGCAGTCCCGACCGCAGGTTACTCACCCGCAATCGATAAGAATTTATTTAATTAACTGTACATGCAGTACATGCGAGGAAATAAAGCTAATATCGCTCTCAAAAGTGCCTGTGTAAAAGAGAAAAAAGGGTGCAACAATGTGTCCTTTATCACGCAAAATAAATGCCAAAAAATTTGACACAGATAATATAGTTTATAGCTTAGCGTTAAGGACATAAGCTATAGAAGTAGGTATAATAATAATGGTAACGTCTATGAACGCTTTCACACAACGTCAATCTGGTTCCGCGGTAAGTTCTCGAAGAACTTGTGTTACGGGTACCTACAAGACAACGAGAATATATATTTAATGCTTCTATACTATACATAATATAATATATATTAAAGATTTTATTACATTATACACATATTTCATATACATCCATGACGCAAACATGGAACATGTACGCGAACAACGGAACGCAGAAAACTTGTTCCTTGTTCCTTCGGCGGGACTCGAGCCCGCGACCTCCGGCTTGAGCGCCGACTAATCACTGAGCCATATCCGAGCCAGATCGTCAATATATAGTTCAACGAGATCGTATTTACTTTTCGAGTCGAAAGTCGTGGGCAAAATCTAGTCCTTAGTCGAGCCAAACATGACTGTAATACTGAAATTTAAAATGTCACGAACTTCGGAGTCTATTTCTGTATCTGTTCCAAGTTAAACTTTATGGATTATGAAATATCGTTTATGTTAACCCTTTGGAGGACATGACAACGAATTAAGTGGATACCAACAGTCATAAAGCAAAAGCTTAACAAACCCCATAGAGCATAATCGAGTTAACCCTACGAAATCACGCGATGCGAATATCGCCTGACCTGACAGCTATTAATTGCCAGGAGTATACTTGGCTATAAACAAATGCTATCGCAACCCGAATTGCCTAATAGGCGTTTGATACAATCAATAAGCGTTGCCACTGTTTCTGCTGTTCGATTTCTGAATTTCTGATTTCCTGACTTGCGTAGGTAATTTTAACTATGTATCCACTATGCCGTATAACGTATTGACTATGAAAACTGACATAGTTTGCTATCCTAATATCCAGTTACAGTTATCTTTTTACATGTAAAGAGAGCCTATAAGTGTAAGGTCTAATAGTATACGTAATACTCTTCTCTTTGTTATGACTAGCTGGTGCCCGCCATTTTGTTAGCGTGGAACTATGAACGAAAATGTAACCCTTTTTTTAAAGGAACCTTGACATAAAAGTAACCTAAGTTACTGCTGATAACATCTGCTATCTGCCAGAGAAATTTCGGTCAAATTAGCCGGAACAAACAGACAGATAGACAGACAAACATTTAAAAAATATATATTTTGGCGTAGGTACCGTATATACATGGTATATACGCACTGTCTTATTATCCATTTAGTGCAAAGCTGTTAGTTTGAAATTACAAACAGACACTTCAATTTTATTTATTTGTATGTGTACATAGTAAATAACCTAAGCAAGAGCATGTCAGGACATGCCTAAGGAGGGTTCCGTAACTATCAATGCGTAATAGGTTTTTTTTTAATTACTTCAAAAGTTACTGTCCGATTTCATTCAAAATAATTTTCTAAAGAGTTTTTGTATGATCTATCAGCATAGAAACTTACAAGTTTCTATCTCCATTAGTTTAGAAATGCTGGGGGGGGGGAGGGGGGGGGCAACTTACAAACCACTTTGAAGGCCGATTACTCAAAATGGTTGACTTTATGATATAAATTATTATTATTTTATGATTCCAAAACCGAGATCTATACACAGTTCATAACTATACCAAATTTCGTCAATTTATATTCATAATTGCAGAAGCTAGAAGCGCGGGCAGACAAACAGACAAACTTTCTGAGGGTTTTTTATATGGTTTAAATAAGATACTGCTATTTAGCTTAGTTCATTGAATGCGTTTTTTTTTTTCAAATTATCTGATAGCGTAAAAAACACCTTTCCAATTAGTTTTGAGATACAGCTTTTGCGCTTAGGACAATAATCGGCTGCGTTGAAGAGTAATAATTTTGCAATGCAGGCAGGAGTCGCGCTCTGCCGCTGTTATTAATGCAATAGATCGAATGTAATACATATCCATTCAATGTACATAATATAAACCTTATATCTATAAATATAGAGGAGAAAATAGAGCGAATTTATGTACCTAGAGCATAGCCTTTATGGCCGTCCGGGGACAGTTGTAAAACTGACCAATAAAAGTTCATTATCTTTGATTGTTCGCGCCAGCAGCGCTCCCAACTTTCATTTTATTGGTTTATGGCTCAAACCAAAATGCCGGGAAACCCGCGAATGACTTAACACCACTTTTACAACGTTGAAACCAATGATTAATTAACTCTATATATTGGCTCTACCACAGTTACGTACTTAATAGTTAATAGTTACTTATTCAACTTCGACGATCTCTGTGGCTCAGTGGTTGAGCGCGTCAGCGCTGGAGGTTCGAATCCCGCCGCAGGAACAAATAAGTTTTCGATGTTCCTGCCTCCTGGGTCATGGATTTTGAATGAAATATGTGTATAATTTAATAAAAAACTTAAATATGAACATAACACAAGTTCTCCAAGAACTTAGCATGGGACCAGATTGACGTGTTGTGAAAGCGTCCATATATATTAACTTTGTAGGTATTATCTATTAATATCAATTTTTTAGTCTATCCCATAGAAAAGATTCTTATAAGAAAAAAAAGTGCGCTTATTTTTGGCCAATTTTACAGACAGTAGATTAAATAGATAGGCATTATTTTGCTGACCATAGGTAACAGTAGATAATCGCAATTCTGCTTTTCTTGGCCACAAGCCAAGACTTGAGAAGTTGAACTCTTGGCTAAATATTGGTTTGTAGTCTGTCGATTCTGTTGGTTTTATTTATTTAATTTTGACCTCTGTAATGCAGTCTTATTAGATTGGCTTCGTCTTTTTTCGACCTTCTCTGTGTTTGGGTACTTCCTTGATCTTTTGGGTTCCGTACCTAAAGTTTATTATTATAGTATTTAGTTATTTTTGTTACCGCTATGAGAATAAATACAACAAAATAAAATAAATATTATAGGGATATAACGTGTTTTTACGTCCTTTTGTACAGAATCCTTCCTGCGCCAGTCCAACTCGGACTTGACCGGTTTTTAATCTTAAAGTTAATTTCAAAATACAAACAGACATTTTTTTTAAATGTATTCATGTATACATTTTGTGAATAGATATATATGTATAGATTTGTCATTACCATTTCTCGTAAGAGGTAGAAGTCACTTAAACATACCCTTCGTGACATTGCGGAGGCGTGGCCATGGTTATGCAAAGTACATGGCCGTGTTCTTTCGTAGAATGGATGGATGGAACTTTCCGATATGTGCCCTTTTGGTAATTGCTTCAATGTGATTGACAAAAACTCGAAGGAAAAATTTCATTTCAGGCATGCGAACAAAAATTATGCTCGTAAATTTTTATATTTCGTGTCGAATTTAATTATTTTAACCTTTACAGAGCTGAGCCACAAATTACAATGTCATGAATGAAAATAAATCGTGTATAAAATATGAACATAGTATTAATTACGAAATTTTGTCACTGTTCTTGTATCTAGATTGTCTATTTTTTTAAGTTTGAAAGCTCTTTCATTTTTATATTTTCATAAATTGCATACCTACTTTTCAATGCATTGCTTCTTGAAAAATATATATTTAAATACCTATAACTAAAGCCCTTCTATATAAAGTCTTATTTCAAGAATTTTAATCACCTGCGAACAAAACATTGACCCTAAAACATTCTAAGTTTCCATTCCATTTCGTCTGTATCCAATAGTCCAAGTGCGGAGGTGCAAAGTGTTTAAATTAGAAAAGCCGTAAATTGTATAAGGCGTTTTAATTGAAATCGCACTAGTTAATAAAGTGCGTAATGCCTTTGCGAGCGTTGATTAACGCATGTATGAATTTGTATGAAAGTCATTGTATAAAATAATTGGTTTACACGCGTGTGTATGTCATGTATGTTTTATTTATGCAAGATTAAAACGATTCTGTTAAAATAATCTAGTAGTAGGTTAACTCAGTTCCTATGATACGATTAATTTTTATTTTAAATTTTTGCTTAACTCTAGTTAATTAGTTTTCTACTAGTGAAAACTTGTATCTTTTTGTTTTCTAGTAATTTAAGTTATTCTAATTATTTGTTACTTGTAAGCTTTCCAAATAAATTAAATAAAATAAATCAATATGATCTTTTTACTCGATAGTACTTACGCATACCGGCAAAGGTTTAAGGTTTAGCCACATAGATCCTTAAATCACTTACCTAGGGGGTTTTCAGGATTTCTAGAGAATAGCTAGCTTAAAGGGCCTACTTAATTTTTATTATATTATTGACCAATTAACAGTGGTATTAGGTAGGTACCTATACAAAAGTAGAGGAAAGTACATCACATTGGATCTTCTTTACAAATTTTTTTTTTTTTAAATATTATGAAAATCACGGTCTATTTTTGCCCGACTACGGCGAAACCAAAAGGAAGGGTAATGATTTTGGCACGCTATGAATGTGTGTTTGTTTCACCTTAAACTATTGGTCCGATTTTAATAAATGAGGTGCTAATAGTTTCGTAATAATAGCCCAGGTAACATAGGCTATATAATTTACGTAGTCCGGTTATAGTTTTTCATAAAAATTGTAATTATTAGTAGATAAATTACTACACAACAGTGACGAGGGCTTCCTCTAACTCCATTATCCATTCCTATCGACTTCCACTTACTTTTTGAAGATCCTCATCGAAATCCATACTTATAATACAGGCTAGGGCTTCCCTATGAAGGGAACCAACCTTCGAGACTGCTACATAACATGTAATTGTTTTAAAGCTATGCATGTAGTAAATACGGAAGGGTTAACCCTTCAACTTTTTCCCGGGCCCTCGAGGCCCCCTATATATCTTCTCCAGGATATCTTTATCATTCTTTATCCCCCAAATTTTAAGGAGTAAGAGACAAGAGTGAGCCTGGTTGATGGTATCTAACAAATTAAAGTATTTCAAGAACAAACATCCATTAAGGAGATTATGTAGGTAGTCAGTGTAAATTGATTGTAGTTATTATTGTATTTTATTGGTAAGTGTGTCTAGTTAAATATTATATACATTATAACATTTAACATTTAAGGTAGATACAGCAAAAGTTAATTGAAATACCAACTGTGAACATTTTTTATCATATTATTTGATATGATAATAAATTTATTCAATCCAAAGTCCAAACAATCGAGTGATCCCTTTTTTAATCAAGTTTTACATGCATCCTTAATTCCCATACTCTTTTTAGCTAAATATGACAATTATTATGCTCAGGACATTTCGTAATTTCCTACAATCCTACCTACTATTATAAATGTGAAAACATCCATTCATCCTAACATACTTTCACATATTTTATAATAGTATAGTACGATAATATATAATTCTTTACGTAGTCCATCACGGTAAACTATAATCAAGGTTAGGTACCTTCGTAATTCATTCCCTTGCCCTTTTAATAATTTTGTTAATTAAGAGTGATCCCTTTGTAACATATCTAATTAATTAGCTATATCAAGTACACAGCTACTTTGGTTGGTATTTTGTTAGTATTTTCTTTGTATGAAGAAAAAAAGACAGTAAATTCAACTGCATAAACATTAAACAATAAAGCTCCAGTGTGGCTCCCGCGTGCAGCGAACTTACAAAAATCCCCTTTCTTATTCTAATTAGAAGAACATATTTATGAAGACTTCGGAACTCGGAAGTAAAGTAGTCAACCGAATAATTGTTATTCTATTCACAGTCTAAATTTATCCCCCAAATAACCTCCGTGTTGTTTTATTACGGGGATTTGTCACTCCACTCCCCTTTTATAATTACCCCAGATATCGGGTAACTTTTTAGATTGGATTTATGTAGAAGGTACGGTTCAGGATTAGGTTGGACCGTATAATAAGCCGGATTTCGCGGGATAAGCGATATCCTGATTCCTGAATAAAGTTAGATAGCTGTTTCTTAAATAATGAGATTTTATAGCGTGAGATTGTGAATTACAAGCGGTTTAAACTTAGGGACAGCTGATTATGAGTAGCTTGAGAGCACCGTGACCTAGTGGGTAGACCGTTTGGACGAGGCTGACTATGTTGTGAGAACGCCGTATGTGCTTGGGCAACCATACGACATTTAAAAACCAACTGTCCCAGGCACTACATTATTTCAAGAGTGGTTACTTCTCTTGGAGAATACTGTATAAATCATTCAATAACGGATGAAAAGGCCTAAGTTTTTTAGACTTAGGGATTTTCATTTCTTGATTCCATATTGTTTGTATGATTCCTTTAACTTACTAGCCATGATATATACTTACATTCCCGAATGTCCTTAACATGATGAAAAATTAAAATTGTAGATGAATATTTCCTAAAAATAATCAATATGGGTACTAGATAGAAGGTGCATGTTACCTTAAAAATTCCTAATGTAGTAAAAATCCTTTAAAAAATTTACTGTTTCACGCGTCTTTGTGTATTTATACACAAAACATTTACGTAACAGTTATACTTTATTGCTTTTCGTCACAAATTACTGACAACTAGCGCCATCTATTACTAAAAGTTATGAAGTAACATTGTAGCTTTAAGTTTATTGCCATAATATTATTATTTATTATTAAAACATAAAAATAATTAAAAAATTTGTTAAAACGGTATTGTAGCTGAGCTCATAATATATTATAAGAAGTCAGCTGTAACGTCTTGTAAGTTAAGCACTCGCGTAAGTAAATAATAACCTAGCTACTAATTTGTGCGTGTTTTCATGTCCTCCAGAAGGTATTTCAGAAATCAGACAGTTTATAGGTATGATTATTATTTCTCTAAGTACAGAAATCGTATAAAAAATATTAAGTACACTACCATAAATATTGTTACACACACAACTTACAAACTATAATTAATTCTGTGAAGGCGTTGTTCATGTAAAACCATTTGTTTAGTCGCGGCCATAAAAGTTCGCCAACATATCAATAGATGTCGCTTTTACGACTTGCAATAGCCGCAATCAATCTGCAGTGTGTGACACTTTTACTTAAAGTACTCTACTACCATAATATGTTATGTTTGTCTTAATAAACTAGTAAGGAATAAATTATAAAGTCAAATCCGCTCAAAACAAGAATAATTGTATTATATTAATTAACATCATGTATGGTAATTATTTTAATGAGTAATAGGTATTTACACTGCTTAGAACATTTTATTTAATAGGTTATTATAGTATAAATGTGTAAAATATTTACATTACACACTGTATTTAATAATATTAAATGTATATTAACTAATTACATAATATGAAAATCTTACGGATATAATAAATTATGTAACACTAGCGTCATCGCTCGGCTCATAAAGCATTCACTTTAGGATGTGTCCGACCATCCATGACTCATAAAAAGCTTCACTGATTCACTCACAGATGGCGCTTAACCGAACTGGCTACTGGCGCCGTTAGTGCCCTCTGTTATCAATAATCACCCAATACAAGTCTCGTTTGAGTCGGTTATGGTTTTATTGGGGCACTAAATAAAAAAGTTACGAGCCGAGCGCTCCGTAGCTCGAATAATATGGAGATATTGGAGGGTGAATGGGCGTAAAAGACAGGACCGACTTTTATTGTTTGTAAATTGGTTGTAAAATTATGAGAACGCTCGTATTGTGTGTAATCACGACGATCAGCTGTTATTTTATGGGATAAATCATTTTATTACCACAAGCGATGTTTTATGATGCTATAAAGCTTCATTCAAATACTTGTTCACTGTTCAGTTGCCACTTGACTCGAGACTAACTACTATCGTTTTATAATTGATTGCCGTCTTCAGGTTTGTTTTAAAATGTTTTAAAATGGTTAAAAAAATCTTTGACATTAGAACGGATAGTAATCAATTTCCGCCATACAAATGAAGTAGCTACCAGTAGCGTAGGTTGGTACTCCTTCATAGGGAAGCCCTAGCCTGTATAATAGGTAGGGATTTGGATGAGTCTTCAAAAGGTAAGTGGTAAGTGAAGCCGATAGGAATGGAGTTATAGGAATCCTACGCCATTGGTAGCTACCAATATACCTAGAAACAAATGAACATTTTATGAATGGTTTTCATGGTTTTCAATAGTTTTATTATGTATTAAAAGTATTAATGCCTTTTTTATTTTCCACTCTTATTTCTATATGATTTATTTTTATTTAATTCAAAGATTACTCAATTCATATAAATATGTATATAAATTGAGTCATCTTTGAATTTTAAAAATATTTATCTTCAACTTTCAATCATATCAACACAATAATACTATAAACAATTTGAAGTATCGGGTATCCTGATGTAATTTTACTACTCCACACCAGATGGCGCAGTTTGGCTTATGCCTTGCAAATTAACAGTAATTAATGTGAATAGCTAATTTACGATTGTTTTTAATTTAAATTAATTTCATATTGCTCTTTCAATATAATACGTGTAAAAGATAAATTCTATTATATTGCATAATTAAATACACGAAAAAAAAAACTTGAATAAAAAATTTAGCGCATAGGCGATTTAAAGAATTATCATGCATTACATGCATATACACGCACATAGATGATTGATTTAACATGCATTAATTTGTCGCAAGCTCGCGAGTTGAAACTGGACTTGTGTTTATTGCGTTCTTATCGCGATCTGTTTAATGTCCTTATATCATCCGGAGCACAGATGCCCAGCTTCACCGCATTTGTTTTACGAGACAGTTTACGATTACGATGATCGTTAAGCTGACGTTAACTGTCGTTTAACACCTCGTATAGTAATTGTTTAACACTTTTAGCGGTCGTTTCAATGTTTCACATTGTAGTCGGTAAACAGATAAAACGTCATGGTGTAGGTAAATAATTTTGACTTTGCATTATTATCATGTTGTACTACGTATTTTAAAAGGTATAAATAAGTAATTACAATTATTTCCTTAAGATTATATTATATGGAAACGTGAAACATACTTTGGTCTTTGTTTCCAACCAAGGAATTAAAACCCTAATCGATGTGAGATTTAATAATAATTTACATTATTTTGTTGCTTCGTCTTCCAATGGAAGATACAAACTTAGAATTTAATAAAAAAATAATATTGGCTATAATATTCATAATTAAATATTATGAATATTGTAGCTAATATTATTAAGGATACAGAATAATACAGATAATACAGCTTTTGAAAACAATAATATCCAACAAAAGAACAATGTAAGAACAGTAAGAGATTATACAATGCCAAGTGCATTGTATAATCTCTTAGTTCATAATCAAGTTAGAAAATTTATATTTTTATTAAAGTTGATAGTAGTAGGTCCCAGTGGATTGACCCTGAGTTAATAAAGTGTTGGAACAAGACAAACGATCCAAAGAAAGGGAAAGATATAATGAAGGAGAGACTTTATTTATGGGATGCACATTTGGTATGAACGGTGTTAAATAAAAAGCTATTTCCGTGTATGGTTAGAAAAGAAATATTGGGGCTTTTAATCCAGATTATTTGGGAATGTATCAGTCATCATAAGGACGATAAATCTTAGTGTGTTCCATAAATATAAGATATTTTTGAAGAGTAAAAGAGTGATAAATTTGTTGACAAAATCATAATATTTATTAGGTATAAACTTCATACCAACAGTTTGAAGCTTATTTTCGGAACAATTTTAAGTTAGCACTTCTCTTACGCATGTAAAAGTAATCTCTCTCTAATAAAATTATCACCTATTTGAATTAGGTATGCTTATCTTTTTCATACTAATGTTATCTACACAATACAATAAATCGTTATAATTATATTAAAACAATTACAAGTGTTGAATTAGGATAACCACAATCTTAACTTATTTCTCCATAAAACAGGAGCTTAAAAATAAAAATATAATGTTATTCGCGACAGTACCGCCTATCGCTATGAGTAAGTTATGGCCGCCGTAGGGTGAGTTACACCCTGCTTAGGTCACGTGGCCCGAGAGGGATGATGCTATGTCACAGTCTCGAAGTGCGATAGGGATGGAAGAAGCTGGGGCGGCAAGTTATCTTCGTTTCATTCAACTCACACTCGTGCCGCCCGAACGTCCGTATAGATCAATAAAACTACTTTATCTCTTTTTGGCACATCCCCATCCCGTCGGCGACTTCCTAGAACGATACTTTAACTGCTTTCCCCTTAAAAACAAAATTTCTAAAAGAAATTCCAAAGACGTTTTCAAAAAACGAACAATAAAATAGTTTAAAGAAATCAATTGTTTGTTTTTTAAACCGTTGCATTTGCTGCAATTGTTGTTTTTTTTAAACGCTTTAGCCGTTTGCGTTGGTAATAGCCATAAAATATTATTACCGGGCTGTTAAGGCAAGCCACAGGTATTCTTGGGTCGGGTCGCTAGTACTGAGCTAGTTCGAGTAATTGGCGTTGTTGCTTTTCTACTTTTGTGCAAGGTTGTGTTCACTAAAGTTGTGTTTAAAAAATATATTGGGTCCTTGTGTAAAATGTTTTATTCGGAGAATTATATTTATTTCAATTTCGTCAGGTAGGTTTATAATTTCATCTTTTATGAGTTTTTAACATAAATTTTCTTAATTTGCTATAACTTCCTCTGGGTAAAGCCTCAACAGATTTTCTCTTTAACGATGCCCGCAGCTGTCTTTGTTGATTTATGAACCTGCAAGTAAAAAAAGTTGTTTTAATGAAAATTCGATTGCACATAATTTGACAAACAAAAAAAGTAATGATTGGCGTTTAAACCTAATTAATCACACGCACATAATATAACCTTTAAAAGTTAAAATCATTATAAATATTTTATAAATTTACTGTAGATATTATGATCCTTAATCATGTGGAGAAAGTCGTTCAAAAACCTAATATTTTTAAATAATGCTTGGAAACACATAAATAAATATTAATAAAAATAAAGTTACACACACTTATTCCTCTCTCACACTAACATTCGGCTGTTATAAACAGTAGGTGTTGGTTATTATTGTCCATCTTTCTCATTCCATAGACAATATTTACATATTTTATTGCATACCTAAGCGGCGAAAGATTCCTGAAAAGTTGAAACTTTAAAATTTAAATATAAATTATTGCAGTTGAATTTCGTCCACTAGCCGACCTCTTGTAATTTTACTGTATTTCGTAAACTGGTAAAAAAACTAATAATATTAAACATTGTATTTTACTTTATTAATTAATTACAATATTAAGGTACGATCATTAGGGTCTAAGTGGGTATGGGGCATGGGCGTCTTTCATTGTGTTACCCCGCCTCTACAAGTGATTCAGACTGTAATTACTGTTGTAACACCGGCCCGTAAAGCGATATCTGATTTCGAAATTTATTCTACTGGATGAACTGGATGTAAATCTATCCGGAAGTAAACATATCCGGATGTTTTGTAAATTGATTCGGATGTACATATTTTGAGGACCGTGTATTTTTTTTTTATTAAATCAGGAAAGTTTTAACTGCGCCTTGTAAATAGTTTAACCCCCTAATAATAAAAATATTTAAGCACACAAGTGATTACCTATTCAATGTTGCTTTCTCTTTGTCTGTCAAGTGACTTTTTCAATATATCAGACAATGACAATATGTTGAAAAAACAGAATAAGTAAATATTTTTATCGCTAGGTACTTTGATCATTAATACAACTTGTATTAATGATTGAAGACTAGGTATGAGTGTAACGTCCAATACATAAACATCACTTGAATATTGACGACTGCTCAAAATTTTAGTAGCTCCTAAACATTAAAATATGTATATTGTGTTTAGTGGCTACTTAAACATATGAGCAGCCGTTAAAATTTGAGTATCTTTCAGTAATCAGCCGTGAGCATATTATATCAAACGCCTTTTTACACATTTAAAATTACGTACAAATATCTATTAAGTAAGCTTTATCATCATAGCATTTTAAAATTCTCAACAATTATCATATAAAATAATAAATGGTTATCAATTAATTACTATTAAGGCCTGTCGGAAACATGTTTTATTGAAAAATTAACGAAGGACCACCGTGATGACGCCCTATATAATTCACATGATAATATCTACTGAAATATGTTAGTAATATTATCAATTATATATCCTTAGTTTAATCCACATAATAAGGTTAGTTGGGGCAAGAGAGATAGCTACCTATATCTATTTTTTCTTTCTATACTTTTTCATGACACTAGCCATATTCGCCTACAATAGGGGTATCGTAGGCGAAGATGGCTAGTGTCATGAAAAAGTATATAAAGTTCGACAATATTCAAAATTAAAATTTATTAATTACACAAGAAGGTGTACGTGTGTTAAGTTTCATTGTAAGAGTACAAATGTCAGGTTGCACCGCGCTGCACAGCGCATGTGCAGTGTATGTGCAGTGTATGACTGAAATGTGTATCTTTTTGAGTAGTGTATAAAAATGCTGTGCCTTGTAGCATCGCGTATCGTCGTGGTGGAAACCGACCTTAAGGTAGAGTAGATGCCTAATTAGCAAATAGAGTTTTAAGTAAATTCGTGATAACTGATAGTATAAAATCATTTTTTCCGTATTTACTTTTTAGCAAATACGTTGACAAGATCATGAGTCGTATTTGGGTTTGTTTTCGGGAGTTTTAACGACTCCAATCATCAAATCTCGATAAAATTATTCTGGAACCACCCTCGTATTACCAAACGCAATGCGAATCAAAATTGATGAAATATAAGGATCATTAGGCCCAAAGTAAAGGAAAATATACCCACAAGCGAACTGAGAAATTCTTTTAAATCCTACCAAAAGGACGTAATCAATTTGTTCAGATATTTATTTGTACCTACATATTTTAAGTAATTACTAGAAGACGCAGGTGTACTTCGGTCCCTAGACTGATTTAAAAACTATGTAGGTAAGTAGTAAGTAGAAAATCTTTTTATTTGTGGGGTAAACTTTAGAAAGTGACTACTTATAGAATTTTCAATGAGAATTCTAGTGTTTGAAATAATTATAACAAATATCTATTTTATAGAAAAAAGTTATAATTTTCGTCTGATTTCAAGAAAAATATAACCTTTGTCAATTTTATTCACAAACATAAAAATAATATTAAAACAGATAACATAATAATAACTACCTACTTTAAATTATTTACACACTAAAAGAAAGAAAAAAAAACCTAAAAAAGAAAACTAAACTACAAGAAACTTAAAAGGCTTTAGAAAAAGAAAATCTTTAGGTCGTCCCCATTAGGCAGATTGCCTATTAGGCTCAAAGAGTTTCCTCGCTGTATGGCAATGCTAACTCTTAGAGCCAGATAGGTCCCGGCTTTGAGGTCTAGGGTGGCCTCTACGAGCTTTTTCCAAATTTTTTCCGAATAGTTTGTGCGCACCCGGACCCCATATGCCTAGAGTTTCAACCCCAAACAGTTCAAATATTAAATCGCCACTAAGGTTCCCATACTTGCGCCGTAGACAATATTGTACTATTATATCTTACTATTCATATTCACTTCATATAAACTCATATTCACTTCGGAATACGCAACAACTATTTACCTTCGTATTATAATTACTTTAGCTGTTTCTTATTCCATGGCAGAATTAGGCCGTAAACACCATTATCTCACTATCTACAATCACATGTTCGGCAAAGTTAATTTCTCTATCTGTTTCTTTGTTCCCCTTATCGGAGCATTGAATTTCGTGACTGAACTGGTAACGTCTTACACGTGCTTGAAAAATCTTTGTTCGTTTTTTTTTGTTTTAAGCTTCTTTATTAAAAAGCCCAATATTTTGCTTCAAAAAGAGCTTGACATCTGTTTTGTGCTACTGTTTTCTTTGTTATTTTGTTTCTTTGTTTTGTATTAAAAAGCATATTTTATAAATACGTTTTTTAAGTGACAACGTAATTTTAAAAGCTTCAAGTAAGTAAGTCTCGAGTACGGACTACGGACGAGTCTACAAACATCTATGTAGTTTTACTAGCTTTGCCCGTCGCCGCACCCACCCGGATAAATATAGTATCCAACGGGATCACTGCACTTTTTCGGGATAAAATGTAACCTATGTTTTTTTCTAGAGCCTAAACTACTACCATACCAAATTTCATCTAAATCCTTTTAGTAGTTTTTGCGTGAAAGAGTCACAATGATCCATCCATTCATCTATCCTATATAGTAGTAGAATTTATAGGTCCTAGATGTCTGAAGTAACAAAATCATTTTTATACTTGCAAATGCATACTTGTTTTAAATCTTATCATTTCGAATAAAGTGCAGTGGATATTGCGTTACTCGCATAGCTAGTATCAAACAAAAGTTTGGTTACGCTTAATGCCTTTACGAGTGCCGGGGGTGACATAAAGAAAATGAAAAACATTTTGTATTATTCTTGTTGCGCTCTTGTCCGCCTAACTTCAACGACCCTCTTAGGCTGTATACTGACTCGCGACACAGTTACGTTTAATTCGCGTATTACGATGTAATAATTAATCTTTCCAACACCCCTTATGTCTGTACCAAAATGTTTCTAACACCATCACAATAAACTGTTCAAAATGAAGTGTTGGCCGATAAATCGAAATTCCTTTTTTTATTAAATCAATCTAATAAAAATAAGTGTGCTGTTTTATCACACATATAGAGATAGGTACTAAAACTTGCATGTTTACGCCCTATTCGTCACTATACTTGGTCGTTTGTCTGTAATGTCCCTCATTTTTTCCTCCTACTCCCAGTAGTTCTGCTTAGACAAATATCTAGTGAAACTAGTTACGTGCTCCGACTCTAATGTGTGCTTTTAATATTTATCTCGCGACATATCTCACGGAAAATGTATGGCGTCTAGAAATTGCTATATTTCATGTAATCCGTATTATTGTATTAAGTTTTATTGTTACTAAAATAATGAAAAAGAATTGCGATAAGAAGTCGTTTTGGATTACATAACACCTAAAATTAATAATAGCCAGCCTTGATCCGGCTTAACCTATTTGATCATATTAACTAAGATGAAAATTCTATACAGTTTTGGGATAAAATTGCAAAACCTATCCAAAGATTCTAATACTGTAACAGCTATCCAAAAATAATCGATATTGGATTGAAAACCGATTCTATTTTTATAGTATTCAATAATAAATATTTATTAGTTATTAGTAGTGTATTAAGTACAGTCAAGTGCAACAATTTCAGCGCTGAAATAACATTTTATTCCCTAATAACTTGGGCCGGGATGCCGCAAGATGGCGCCTCACCGAGACGCGATTTGTCAAAAGGGAAACAAACATTCCGAAATAGTTTCAGCTGACACGTTTATAGTGTGTCTCACCCGACCGTGCTCTTATAACTTTATTTATGAAGGATTTATGTATTTATAAATGTATAGTTTTCGTTCAAGTTCTTATAAACAAACAATATTATGTTACAGAAGCGATGCGTGTATACAACTCGACATCATATCGGCTTCCCTAAGAATATTAGGTACTTATTAGATGGCGCTAAGTTAAATCAATATAAAATATCGTTATTCTGTAATTTACAATTGATATTAGCTTACGCGGTTTACAATAGGGATGACGACTACATCTAAACTATTTAGTTTCAATAATATACTCAGATATATTGAGCCATTACTACTTGGTAAATGTAAAAAAATATTATTTTATATATAGTTTAGTAATAAGAGACTATAGTTTAGTATAAAAAGTGCGTAAAGTAGTTTTTTTTTTAATTTCACCTTACAAAAAAGTTTTTTTTTGCTAAATTAGTAAACGAAACCTACATCATTAGTTTACTTACTTACATCATATACAAAAACATTCATTATGGTAAGTATGAACTTAAACGCACAAATATCGGAGAAATTTCACACCACCTAGTCACAGCTAGGTACGACTTTGATACGGAGCGTTTTCACGAGACTTGCGAAATTTTGTATACAGATCGCTGTACCCTTGAAAATATTGACTTTTGATAAACCGTTTCTTCTGAGAGGTTACTCATATTGAAGAGTACTATTCATTTATGCAATAAAAAAAAATGTCCTCTAGCCTATTCCGTAGATCTCACGCTTCGCCACAGTTAACTTGAATGTAGTATAATAAAACACCAGGTAAACCTTTGAATAAAATTTGAAAAAGCTAAAATGTATGTTTTTTATTAAGTTTAGTATGGGTTATAAGTACAATAATGTCTATATTATTGGTGATTCATGCCTATATAATATAATTGCGAAAGCATTATTCTTAGTCGTAGTAAAGTCTACATTCATTGAACAAAATGAAATATTATTGAAAACAAAAAATCCAAATCACTGTTTTATAATTTCTAAAAATAGTTTTTAAATTGGAAACGGTTATTTTAAGACTTAACCATAACACAAAAACGGAACCTAACTAAAAATTGAACAACTTAACATAAAACTGCCATAAATTTTCGCGTCATAATTAACTTCAAAATAAATTATAATGAATGATATCAAAATAAATAATTTACAATACAAACAGAATAAAATTACACTTATTAATAATTATTTAGAAATAGTTTTTGGAAAAAATTAATAATTACATGTTTGACTTTATGAATTATGTCAATATTTGTCCGTCCGGAAGTTTATTTGAATAATTATTCAGCTGTGTTGTGCTCTACCTACTACCTACTTTTAGTAAAAAAGTATAAATTTTCCATAAATTAATAATATTTTTAAATATATCAAGGGCACGTAACCCCCGCAGCCCGGGTTCGCTATAATTCGTCGTGTGTGGCTCGCGACTAATAGACACCTTTCTTATAATTTCGCTAGAGAATCTAAATTATGCCATAAAATTTTGCACTTTTCCACCCGACGATACAGTTTAATTTCAATTGGGGACATCTGTACTTACGTCCTTTATTCTGGCACGAAACTAAAGCCTAAGATAAATGTGATCTATGATAAACGTGATTTTGGTAACGAGTCAGTGACGTAGACGCATGGCCGCTGTTGTTCTCGTGAGGAAAAAATTAAAAGTGTGAGGCTGAAGAATAAATAACGAGGATGAGGAGCATGTGAGATCACGTGATTCGAGACAATAAAGATCAGATCCCCCGAGTAATCTTCTCTGAGAAATTGTTATTTTTTCCCTTGTTCGTATATAAATGAAAAACTGTAACGCTAGCAATATACTGCTGTAGCAATTGTCCGGCGACAATTGCTATAGCCTATGTAGTTTTTAGATTTTGTTGCTATTTGATTGTTATTATAAGTACAGTTTCGACCCTTATACTTCCCAAAAATTAAAGCGAGATTGCTTGTATCTGTGAATTAATCCAGAAGTTTGCAGATAATTAATTTCATTTGTTTTTTGTTGATAAGTAGAACATAAAGGTAACAATTATTAGCAACAATTAGAATAATCGCATACCTGATACTACATTTTTAATTAAAGTAATTACATTTATAATTTCTGTTTCCTAGTCAATTACCAGGAATTAATTACTAAGCTATTATAATTCTATCATAAAGTGATAATTGCTATGATTTTCATAATTTCAAATAACACAATCTTTACCTATTATTGCTATTTTACTTCAAATTACCTTAATAAAGTTAATTAAAAATTATACCTAATAATTAGGAGAGACTACAACTTTTAATTATAAATCTAATAAATTGCGGTCCCATCACTAGAGCATATTGCTTTTTTTTTTTTTTTCCTAGAAGACCAGACTAGTTTAGATTATTTTTTTGTTTATATTCGATTGGTGGGTAGTGGGTAGGCGGACAGTTTGTCACTAGTCAGAATATAAAAAAAAAATTCAAGTGCATATTACTGTGAAATTTAAGTACCTGCACAAAGTGTGAATTTACAATGTTGCGTTGGGATTACGCGGAATGAATTGCTCTTGCACCTAACTTTATACAGGGTGCGCTATGACGGATTACGCCGAGCCGACGTATTGCAGTGCTGCCAACAATATCATCTTATATCCTTGGCATCGAGACGACCCGCTGATTTATATTGTAATACCAACCTACAGAACTTTTCGGATTAAATAGTTTTTCTCGTTTCAATACTTGGCAACGGTATCATTTTTTCGTCCATGTTGTTTAAATTAAGCCGTGATATATATGTGTTACGTAATAAATGTGTGTAAGTATTAAATTTTGAAATAGTCTGAGAGTTCGTCAGCAATTTGTTAGGATAATATTTCAGTCTGAAATAGTTGAGCGTCTCCAGCCCTCGCATAGTCGGCCTAATGGTGACACATTACAAAGTGTTACGGAAATAAAGGGAAATGAAAAAGAAGGATTAGTCGGAGAGCGACGGTCGCATTAGCCGGCCAAAAATAACACATAAGTAATACGCTCCAAGTTAAAGTTCATTGAGACGACAAATGTAGCGTTAATGACACCCTGCGAAGCGGCCTCGACGCTTAAACTACGATTACTCATGTTCGATGTGCAGATGAATGAAAACCTTTGTTAAATTTTAAATTACTTTAAGTACATGTAAAAACTTAGCGCTTTCTATATTAATGTTATAAGTCATCAATCGGATAATCGATACCTACATCAAAATAATTTTGTATATTTTAATAATTTAAAATAATATTACATATGTACCTAAAATGCTTTAAAATCTTCCGTTAAATTCATTTTTTTCCAATTTGAGTTAGTGCAGGCAACGCGAACGAAGGGAAGTGACTTTGTGGTGTTTTTTCCAACATGTCATGTTTTACGAAATTTACGCCGAGCTTAGAGCGTTCAAAATTTTAGGCTCGCCCGTCCAAAATCCTGATAAATGGCTGGGGACGCATTCAAATACAATGGTAAAAAATAAAAATATATTTTTTGTAATATGTCACCAACAATCATATACTTCGACCAAAATATTTTTCTGTTAAATTAAGCAATTTAACAGAAAAATATTTTGTTACATAAACTTAAAAAATGTATTATATACTTAAAGTTTTAGTGTTTTGATTTTTTACCACAAGAAGTTTGAGATATAAGCTAGGTGTATAAAAAAAAACTGACTAATGCCCGGTTTTTTAGTTTGTCGGTAGTTTATCTATTAAATAGCACTTGTCATATTATGATGACGCAAAAGCGTTAACCAATCAAAATCGCTATTGAAACTACCTCCCTGCCGACCTAAACTACCGACAAAAAACCTTAGAAACCTGGCATAAAACCAGCTAGGCATTTATAAGATTAGATAGCACTATAATTTTTTTAACCCGTAATGAATAATCTTTTTGATTTATATGCTGGGATATCATATAATGTAAATCTAAAAAAAAAATAATCTGAAACGGAATACAAACTTGATAACAGCGATCGAACCATATGGCGGTACGAAGTGCGTTATAAATAAAAATAAAATATTTTGGGAGTGGAGATTTTATATGTTACTTTTTGAGGAAGGGAATAGTGATGATAGTTTTAAAATTCAAGCATCCATTTGAAGTTAACTTTAGTACATATTAGTTGTTTTTATTCAATAATAAAAAATAAAAATTTAATTGAATAATTGCAAACTTTAGAACGGACAGACAACTATGATTATAGTCGTATATTATCATTAGAACCCACCACATTCCGACTTTCCGAACAACGCAAAAAATAACCAAACTGCCAATTGGACTGACATTATAGAGTCGAAATTATTGATATATTGTTGCACGATGAAAGAAACAACATATATAACTTAAAAATGCGCAATTTCACAGGGATAAAACCTAGCTAGACCGATTTTTCTCCCCCAAAACTCCCTGCATACTAAGTTTCATCTAAATACTTGCAGCCGTTGCCGAGATTACGATTATAATATATATACAAGATTGTCTCGCTCAAAGTATAAGATTTTACTAGAAATTGACAAAAAGGAAAATACCTTCATGGAATATTAAAAAATTAAAAAATGTACCTAATTCATTTTAATATTATTTTATATTTCAGTCTTTACCTTGAAATATTTCGACTGAGATTCTATTGGAAGATTCAAAGCTTTTTTTTTTTCAAAACACTTCGTAGATTCTAAAAAATTCCTATAAAAATTAATAAACACTCCCATATTGACTGGAAACAAGTATGGCGCACATACGTCACGGGTGGGGATGAATTGATGGCAGGTAGGGGCGGCCGACTCGGCTTTTTCAAAATGGATCCCTTTTATTCGAAAAATTCTATTAAACTCGCTTACAATTGTGAACCAAAAAGATTTCAACAATTAGATATATTTTGTACTTGTATTGTTAAATATAACTTAGAGATTAAAAGTAACTATTAGACTCGAACTTAGAACAAGAGATAAATTGATTCAATACAAATGAATGAACCAATATAAAAAAAATAGAAATCGTAGAAAGTGGGAAAGTTTTTTGTTTTTAGCCTTCGACGCAAAAAGAGGAATGTTATAAGTTTGATGTGTGTGTCTGGCTGTGTGTTTGTCCGTGGTATCGTAGCACCTTAACGAAAGGTCCGATTTAGATGCGTTTTTTTTTTGGACGAAAGCTGACGTGATCTAGTGTTCTTAGCTATAATTTATCATCATCAGCTCGCTCACTGCTTGACAATTCGGGGATTGATTTTTTTATCCATTTCAATATTATTTTTTGCTATTTATATTTTTTGTTAGCACTCACCACAGAACATTGTTCCCCAGCAATTTGCATACTAATTCGTAGTGTTTACGCATTAATCTAATATGCGTTAACGAATGTAATAAAATCCCTCCGTAGGGAGTGAATCTGAGAAATTTGTTCTCGCCCCTCCCTAAGCCCACCTATGTATCTTTCTTGTCGGCTAAGTCTCGAATAGAAGATTAATCCCAAAAGAAAGGGTGCCCAACCCTTCTAGTTCAATCGAAATAAAAGTGAACACAGATGTGGTAGAAGAATTTAAATCAACGGAGATACAACTCTTGCAGGTTTTATGGATTTACAGCTGAATTGAGCAAATATTTGAAGAAATTTAAAAAAGCCCTTGATAAAGCAATTCACCTAACCTAACCTAACCTATCCTACTTAGTACCTATATTAGTGGTGTTTTTAGGGTTCATACCCAAAGGGTAAAAATGGGATCCCTATTACTGAGACCTCGCTGTCTGTCCGTCTGTCCTGTCAGCAGGCTATATCTTAACCGTGATAGCTAGAGAGCTGAAATGTTTACAGAAGGTGTATTTCGGTTGATGATTACAGCAAAAACTAAAACAGAATAAAATAATATTAATGTAGGCATACAACAAACGTGAATTTTTTTCCGTTTTGTACGGCCCCGTTCGTGCGCGATTCCGACTTGCATTTTCCCATTTTTTTTGTTTCCGTTTGAGTGATTTTCTTTTAAAAAAAAGTCTACCTTGTAAATTTTATTATTTGAATATAACCCCCTGAATACGAACTGAGAGTAACTAAAGATAAAGTTTTATTGACATTCACCGATTTCCAGAAAGCATTTCCCCGACACTCACGATTGCGATTATATTCGTATTTCATACATGAAATGTTGCTGATGATCATGGATATAAGATAAACAATTGATTGAATTCACACAACAGTATTGATATGCATCCCAAGCAGCGGCTATCGGCGATCGTCTTCGATATGATTAAGTGATTGTAATGCGATTTAAAAGTTCATACCGTTCTATCTATGCTCGATCGGAATATAAATGATGTTTGGTTTGAACGTTTCTACATCCTGGTTGGAAAAATCTTAAAGAAGCGAAGAAAATCGCAGAAAGCTGAAATAATTTTGATGCTTCGATGGGTTTATTTACACCGAAACGAAATGATACGTGCTTGGTGTGAACTGACCCTAAAAAGCATTCAGTCTTATTATTGCTAACCTAGGCGTTAAATAATAAGTCCAAAGTAGATTTGTTACAAGATTAGTATCCATTATAAATAATCCACCATTTACTTACAAAGACAGAGCGAATCTCCTAACAATAATTGCAACAAAAATTATAAATTTAACAATCGCTCAGTAGACCTCTCAGGCTAATGTAGCGGTCGATATCAACCCTTATCAAGGGAAGACGCCCGTTTTTTCTCGGTTTTCCCAAATAATTTATTTAGCGGGCCTCCAATTTATCTCCGGGAGCTAATTCTCGTCGGCCGCCGGCTGGACGTAACTCAACAAATTGCGCGTCTCCCGCGATTTATGGGTCCTCGCCTTTGACGAAGCTCCTTGGTCTTCCATTGTTGGACTGTACTGAAAATAAATTCAGGATGTCTTGTTTCAGGTCGTTAGCTCGGATACAATGTTAATACATTAATTGCATTGTTCTTTTTCTAGCACTATTAAGCTTCCTACACACCTAACGTTTTATCGTATCGATCGTGTGTATGGCAAATCGTAGCGAATTATCGTAACGATATGGCATACACACGATCGATAAAACGGCTTAGTTCAGTTTACACCGTTAAATCGTTACGATAAAACGTTAGGTGTGTAGCGGGAATTAGTAGCGCTTTTCCATCATCATAATCGACTAATGTCTTCCACTGCTAAGGCTCGAGTGTCTACTCCACGAGAGGAGAATTGTGGCTTAGAACAATGTGACTTAGGGCTGACTTTTCAATCGTCAGTTAACTTTTATCTGAGGAATAATTATGTAACTTTGACATATTTTGTATGAAAAATCTGTCAGTCACAGATTTATTACTCAGGTAAAAGTTATCTGACGATTGAAAAATTAGCCCTTAGTTTAATATGGAAAATTGCCCTCGTAGTAGTAGAGTGAGACATTTTTCAACTGCCCACGATCCTTAACCATATTCAGCAGTTTTTCCAAGGTGACCTGCATCAAAAGCAAATATAAAATTAGAAAAAAACCTTATCTTGGATTTATCATGGCTTGATGCGCCATGCATTATTAACATTGAATATTGTAGTGCCCAGAGGAGTGAACCTAACCATCCAGGTTAGCTTACACCGAAACGCGAAGATACGCGGCGCGGCGCTGCATTTTTAAAAATATCGATTCAAAATTGAACTTTATTAATTACACAAGAAGACACACGTTTTATTGCAAGAGCGGCGCCGCGGTGTGCATAGCGGCACGTTTGACATTCGAAATTTTGCAATGAAACGTGTATCTTCTTGTGTAGTGAATAAAATTCAAATTTGAATCGCTATATTGAAAATTCAGCGCAACGTCGCGTATCGTCTCGCTTCGGTGTGAGCTGACCCTAAGACTACTGTGTCAGTCATGTTCTTACTAATCTCTGGGTGTTCCTGTGTAATTACCGTAATTTATGATAGTTGATTGTAAGCTATCATGTGGATTTCTGGTGTTTATCAAAATTGAGCTATTACTAAAATAATTATTATTTGATGAAGGCGTAGAACTACTTATCCTTTTCCGATTTCGATAAAAACTTCTCAGTAGGTACCTAATTTTTATTACAATTTTCCAAATATGTATTTTGGAAGAATGCTCTGACACTTGACAGATAATGAAAAATCAAAAATAAATAAGATTAGAATTCGTCAAACGTAGCCAAGATCCCAAGTAAGATATTTTCCATGTCTTCTTAATCTTCCTCTCGAAATAATCTAGAGTTGTCCGTTTATTTTTAATCTGCGTTGAGTTATACAGTAATGCAAGCTCGAGCGATGTTTCCTTTCCGCTGACTGTGGCTCGGACAGAAAGTCGTCTCGCTCGCGCCCGCTTCGCAAATGGGCAACGAGAGAACTGTATAGAGCAGTTAATACCAACTTATATATGGTTACATTTATGTACTAATTTAATAGATACTGAGTCTATCTACATTTCTTAAACATTTTCGTTTAGTTAGTTTATGATTAAAATATATGGATTCCATTGTATTTAAAAAATACAATGGAATAATTTAAGCACAAAAATTTTATGTACTTTTGCTTATATAGGTAATAAATAAGTAAATGGTATAACCTAATATCTGTTAAGATTACAGTTTATTTTAGAATTTATTTTCTCTATTTTCTAATTTCTCATACGTCATTGATATTGCTAGTAAAAAATTAAAACTAAGTGTTTTTTTTATTTATTTAGACTAAGCAATTTAATTGATACATGCTGGCAAAACCATATATACAAATAATACATAAGAGCTTAATTTTATTGTACTATTTTGATTTATATCATTTTGCTTTAGTTGTTTAAAAGATTTCAACTTTATGAGCGGTTAATTTAACATTATTATACTAAACAACAAATTATAGAAAATTAATTAATCGAATTGTAAAATACTTCATAAAAACCATTAATACGTATAAACCCCACTACTTCAGTCACTTGCACACAAATAGCAGCTCCTAGTCATATCCGCGCTCTTTGTAAATCAGCATATGCAAAGTGGTATAGCAATAAATCTAGCAGGTCTTGCTCGTTCTCGCATCATGTTACATCTTAATTTCAGCGCCGGCTCGACGGAGCCTGCCAGCCGAAGATACGGCCTTTTATCAAACTTTATACAAGTTAAATGTAAAAATTGGTGCGTGCTAAAGTTTGAAAACATTTTCGTCTTACACCCCATAAATTAATTAAAACTTTTAGTGAGTTAGAAAGCCTTCGCCTTATATGTTTTTGATTGGCATTTCTATTAATTTCGCTTTTCCTTTGTTTCAGGTGGTCGTCGCGTTTTTAGGTTCGTTCCCCAAAAACTGACGTCGCGAGATCAAGATATCAAAGTGTCGAATAAAGTTTTGTGCCCACAAGAACGCTTAGGCAATCGACTGCCGAAGATTTATTATCAAAATTTCCCGTTAGTACTCACCGAACCCGCGTATCACTATTTCACAAATAAAAGAACCGGTCGCGATACCATCGCCGACTATAAATTATTACACGAATGAAAAATACATGTTTCGATGTCCGCTTGTTTATCGCTATGCTTCACTTATCATCTTTCACTAGTTTCTAATATAGATTCTGTCAATCTTGTAAAATTTTTATGCGACGTAACTTAATCAACTTTTGGAGTAAGGTTAACTCACCTGAAATTACACAACATTAGAAGCTTTTCGTAATTAATGTCAATTTCAGAACAGATGCGTCAGTGGATCCCAAATTCGAGACGCCTTAACATAAACAAATCCTTGGCACATTGAAACGTCGAGTCGGATTGAGAGGCTAGATCGGCGGTATCGGGCTAGATGCTATCGGCGACCGGTGGCACCAGGCTAGGTAGTGATATATCGTCCCCACTCTCCTGTAAATCCCGGACGCCTGCTGAGGTACACGGCCGCGAGCCTCGAGCTTCAAATGGAATTGTGTTTTTATTTATCGTGCGAATTGTGCCCCACTATCGTTCATTTCGCATCGCACTTTATCTAAGCGCTCAATTCGCGTACGATCGATAATAAATTTTATCTGCTGGATAATTTTTACCGACTATAAAATGTCAGGACTTTAGCAGTTCAAACTATATAGATAGTATTTATCACTTGATGTGCGGTGAAACGTAGGAATTGAGACGCAATTTCAATTATTTATGTATCAAAATCTTAATATAACCCATTAGATTGTAAATTAAAAAAAAAAAACTGAAAAATGTACAAATGTTGTATACTAATCGCATTTCAGCGATTTTTCCAAGTTTAAAGTATTCAATTGGCTAAGAGGCGTGTACGCGTTCACCGTGGGCTGAACAAATTTTAATACTAGCATTTATATTTAGGTCTAGAAGATCTCTCGCTTGAAATGGAAAAGTATACTGTATAAAATATCTATCAGTAAACGTTTACTTGATATTTTGTAAATATATTAAGATTATGGTATTAATAATAATAAACTGATGTACAACGTCTGTATACGTTCAGAAATTAATATATTATAATAATAAACATCTGATGTGACGTAAAATATAATTGATAAAAGGAATTATATTATTTTATTTAGTATTATAATTATTGGTTTGACGAAGAAAGTTACATAATAGTAAGTTACAGAACAGTACAGCTAGACAAGTCTTAAGCATATTGAAGGCAAATTTTTTTACATTTTTGTAAATTTTATTGACTAATTTAAGAAGTGAATCAGTCTGAGAGCGTTTAAGCTTGAGTTTGTTTTTTTTTCTTATTATTGTTTCTGTGACTAAGTATTTTGGTTGTCATCTGCTTTATGTAATTATTATATTTTGTTGATCTAAATAGAGTGCGTCACATCGGATACTTTAAATACGTAAATGAAAAGGCTTTAGTACGAAAAATATTCCATTTTTAGTCGATAGCTTAACTTATACTTAGCTTACCTATAATAGTCACTTAAATGACAACAATCAAAACTAGTTGTGCCCAGTATACGAGTAGATAATTAAATTAAGTAATATAATTTATTTTAAGATACAGTTGTAGTAATATTTTTGGATTCCTATAAACATAATATACTTAACTTTTCTCTTGTAATATAAGATACGTGTTAAAATTTGGACGAGATTCTTTCTGACTTTTTTTTATGGAAGTTTTATAGTGCCAAACAGTGTTTTTTGAAAAAAAAAAAAATCATGTTTATCGGTTTTTTTTTATAATAAAAAAAAACTATATTAGGTTTATGATGAAAGAATCTTCGCCTAACTTTTTACCCTCGTTCGTTCGTTTTAATGTAAATAATATTATATACAACAAATTTATAACGCATTCGCTATTTAAAATTAATTCACTTGTTTTTTTTTATCACTTTTTGGATCTATATGTATTTATACAATTGATTTTATAAGTTGGCTCGTTGCGTTTATTTATTTTATTGTGAATCGTGCTCACGACTATTATACGTAAATTTTGTCCTTTACAAGCATTTGTCATACGTAAATAGGTAGGCCCAATTTATTGTAATGTATCATAATTAATTAATATTCATTAGTATGTAATAAATGAAGAGAAATACTTAAAAAGGGGATTCTAGTTAAACGATTTTAATGTGTTTTATGATTGTACTCGTGTGATGCTGTACTGTGGACGGACCTAATTTTGTACAATATTTGGCTATAGAGCAACATTGATCTGCATTCAATAAAAACTCTGTTACTGTACATTTGTTTCTATTTTCTTACATCCTAAAACATCTACCCCATTATTAATAAAAATATTTATGCTATATAAATATGTACGCTAATCAAAGTTGCTAAACATCTCTGTGTTAAACGCAAACAAGTCCATGTAAAGGTTTTTTTCGAGTAGGTATGACAATTATTTCTCTGCCAAAACGTCTTTACGTAAGCAGCAAATCATGTGTCCAAATTATCTGTAGTTGATTTTTGGAGACGTTATGTAGTTTTTGAATCAGAACTATGTTAGAGGCACCAGGCATTCCAGACCAAAACATTTATTAATATTTAATAAAGCTACGTATCTCAGCTTTGCTATAAAATACATTACACTATTAACTTTAATATAAGTCAGTTTTGGATTTCTAAATTCTAAAAAATATAATTGTTTTATTCTTGACCAATTCCTAATAGCTAAAAGTGTTTTAGTATCGACTAAGCTTTATACAATGGGCTTATTAATAAATCTATTACTAATATTCAAAATGTATGGGATATACAAATATCTAGAAAATAATGGAAACTTGGCAGGTACGGGAGTAGCCGTGGTGCCGTGCCAAACAGGAAGCTTGTACGAGAGATGCGGGTTCGAGGCTGTGCCAGACGAGTTTTAACTCTACTTGCTTTTATGCTAAGCTTTTTTAACTTTTAATATAAAGTTTTACATTTTAGGCTTCAGTTTTTACATGTTTCATATTTTACATAATACAAAGCTATTCAAAGCTAGCATTCAAAGCTACATAATACAAATTGACTGTGACTTCAGGTTATATCAGGCATAGAATTAAATATTATAGAGAGCAATATCTAGGCTAAAAATGTCCTCACTTCGAGTGCTCCAATTAACAAATAAACAAATAATTTCAAAATTAAAGCCTGTTATCACAGGTTACGGAAACCGTAACAGGGCTTAGTTCGATCATTTACATCGTAGTTCGATTTTCAATAAATGGCGTCACTATTGCCTTGTCTATAGATATTTTTTGGCTAAATGTATGCAAAAGCGTTTCTTTGTGTATGATCTGAGGTGATCACAGGTCTTATATATTCTCATACAAGTATAGCTAAAGCTAAAGTATTTCAAAGAAAATTCAGTATGAATAAAGTGAAAAAATATAGAAACACATTTCTACAAACAACTTGACACAAATATAAAATGATGAATGAAAGAAATAAAAATATCACGCCTACATTTGTCTCAGTTTGTAACATAACACATTTGAATAAATAATAAAAAAAGCCAAGATTTTCTGATGCAATCCCGAGAAATCCTTACGATAAAAGCAATTTTCTTTTTTTAATATAAAAGAAAATCAGACGGTATGACGAATTTGTAGTAAATGCTACGAAATCTCTAGTAGAAATGACCTTCATTTGTTATTATTGACTCTTTCTAAATCTATTTTACTTTTATGTCGCATAACATAACAATAATAATATTTGTTTGTCTACATTTTAGTTTTACAGCCCGGGGATTTACAGGCTATGACTTTCGTAGGCACCATAGCTTCACTTGTCAGTCAAAAATAAACTAGACAGATAGCAGCTGAAAAATAGAACATAATATAGATATTATGATATAAATATTATTCATTAATTACAAAATACCTTTATGTTCATGCATATTGTTTATGAATAAATATTTTATTTTACTTATCTTTACTTTTAACGAGACAATCTAGTATATATTATATAATCGGTTTCTTGAAAACGGCGGCAAGTATTGGCAAGTATTTGGGGGAGAAAAATCGATATAGCCTAGGTCTGATCTCTGAGAAACTGCACATTTTTAGCTATATATGTTTTTCTTTCGTCGTGGTAACAATAATTTTGAATATATTATGTCTGTCCGATTAGCAGTTTGTTTTGATCCAAAATTCGGAATGTGTTGGGTTCAACACATTCCGAATTTTGAAAAGTTGGGTTTCAGTCAAATAAATATTTTTGTGATTCTTTTTTTTATTTTTATTTATCGGAACTCGGAGTTACCCGGGTACTCTACGTGACACGAATACAATTTGTTCTCGAACCTATATTTAAACAAGGATTATTCAGACTAACAACATATTATTTACCGCATATTTTTACAAGACATACTGGTTGCCTCCATAAATCAGAGTGTATTCGGCGGATTACAGTTAGAGTAATGACTCAAGTCCACCTGGTGAGGGACCGCTGTTATTTAGCCACTCGGCCGCCCGTGCGGGCCGAGCGGGCCGGGCGGGCGACCTGATACCACGAGGGTCTGATCCGACTTTCCAAATCTACACGATTTATGGCCGACACTTCTTCAGTTTTACGGAAATATTTTATACGAAGATATATGTTATACAAATTCATTGACAAATAAAAGGTAATACATATTACTCACAAAGCCCCACTCTAATAAATATCATAGAAGTGAAGTTAGGAAAATTAAGCATCAATATAGTATTTTTTTTTATAAAAAAAAGTAAAGATAATGTAAGGAATTTTTCAAACTAAGATTAACTCTTATTTGTTAATAATATATGATATAACATCCTGTCCCGACACACGTTGTTCTGTCTTAACTATGAACTGGAATAAATAAATAACAATATTTGACAGTCAAGTGACAAATTGAACATAGTGAACAGTGGTATGGGAAAATGCAATCGTCGTTTATAGTATTTTTCCCACTATTATTCCAATACCTCTCACTGTTCGGGAAAGGCCCGAACTACCACAATCATTTCAAGACCAAAGTTGGCCAAATCGGTCCAGCCATTCTCGAGTTTTAGCGAGACATTTAAATTGCAATCCATTTTATATGTAAAAAAGAAAATTGACGTTAGCACTTTTTGAACTGAATTTGATAGCTTAAGCATTGCAGCACACCTAATGAGTAATAAGTACTATATTTTTCCAACTCCGAAGTTAGCACCAATTTGTAAGTAAAATATTTTGACAGAATATCCGCTTACAGTATCTGGTCAAATGTAGTAACGACTTAGATAGTATTTTATGTTGAAATTAAAGCTCCTGTGGAACGCTTATAATTAACGATCTAATTAGGAACGTGAGACTCCGCTTTATTAGGTAGCTAGGGGTTTCGTGACGACCTTATGTTTTCATATCGGATTTTCGTTAATTTAATTAATTAAGTATCTATTTTCGTTAAATATTCGAGACGATATAACTAAAGCCTCCGTAATTTAATTACGATGAAGAAATAGTAATAACTAGCTTTTTCCCGCGGCTCCGCCCGCGTAAATAGTATCCCATGAGAAAACTGTACTTTTTCGGGATGAAAAATAGCCTATGTGTTAATCTAGAGGCGAATCACTGAAATATCCGAAATCAACCCTATACATTTTTCTACTATATATTAGATTACTAATATATATTAGTTACTAATATATTAGATTAATTATATTATATCAACGTAATCAGAATCCGTGGCAGGCCCACCCCACTTTAGACAAAAATAAATAAGTGTAGATAAGTAAGCGGCAAATGTGCTGCATTTTAATAAAAGCAGATTAGAAATTGATAAATAGTAGTCAACTACTTAGGAAACTTCCTAATAAAGCTAGTATCCAACCGGCCTGGGATAAAAAGGCCACCCATCTTACGAAAATTCTTATCGCGGCCTTTTAAAGCAGTGATAATGTTAGATGTTTATATTCTTTTTACTTTCATGACTGAAAGCAAGGAATGTTCTCAAAATGTAAATAAGAATAACTAACGTTTATTTTGTACTGTCCTTGAAAATTAAAACAGAATTTATGGATATGGATTACTGGATCCATTTTTTTAATATATTACAATGTTAAGCACATTTACTGCCGTACCTACATAATATTAACTATAACAGGGACATAATAATATGCGTTTGTGTGAAACTACAAGAGCCATAATAACATAAATTCTTGTCTGTCCAGCGATAATTAGCTGTTGCGGAAAATCATGTAAATAAAGCTATCTGTCTTGCGCAGGCGCATCCATATATTGTTGTCAATAGACACATTGAGTTATCTTAATTAACCGAGAAATAAGCCCACCACCTAGGGAGTCCTATGAATGTGAGTACGTAATGAGTAATGACTATGTTCGTAATAGAAGACACGTAGGTTTCGAGCTATATAGATGTAGGTACTAGGGAGTTACTAGTTAGGTACATATAAGTAAAGGTTTTGTTTGCTTTATAAGGAAGGGTTTTAAATCTTTTTACATAGTTTTACTGTGATTAGAATTTTGACTTTTAGATTCGTAGGTAGTAAGGTAGATAAATATTGTTTTAACGTGTAGGTATATCACAATTTAATGGAGCACTAACCGAGGGAAGAGTAACAAATAGAGTGAAATAAAGATCAGGTCGGTAAGTCGGTGAAGACAAATCATTATATCGTCCCCATTGTATGGCGGATATTGGACCGTTTCTGAGATATTCGCTATTTTGTATAGTACGCTAAGTTTTAATAGAGTCATCCGACAATAGACTACAAAGTGTAAGGTGGTATAAGTTTCATGCAGGCGCACATAAATCGCTGTATCAAGTCGGACAACTCCGCGAATCGTGCGGCAGATAAGATAGGCGGCGCGTGCGCAGGCTAATTAAGTCTTTAGCTATCCAGTAAGCTATCCAGTATCCGTGCTTTATACTTTATACACTACATCAGAATGACGGCTTAGATTTGACTGGATGAGACTGAATTTTAAAAAGGGTGGTGAAAAGATTGTATGGATTTTTTTATTCCTTGGACATATTTGCATAATATTTCCTATGAGTTGAATACGAAAAAATAAATGAGTTACGTATTTCAGCGTTTTCTAAAATTCAGCCCCTGGGTGGGTAAAATAGAAAGATAGGTATGAAAGTTTAAAATCAAATTTCACGCAGGTGAAGCCGCATGCAACTAATGCTAGTAAATTATATTTTAGTTGTCCAAATGTATCCATGTTGAAAGACATCTTAAAAAGCAACTTCGAACTTTGAGTGTCAATCAAGCCACAAAGCAACGATGACAACAACACGTATTTTAGCGTAAAAAAAAAGAATAAAATCTAAAAATGTAACAAAACAGCGCAGACCGCGGGAATGCGGTAGACAATGCAGTCTTTGACCAACTCTGTCATAAATGCATGATTTACGCAATTACGTTGCAAAGGAGACGATAAATTGTTGTTCACTCCTCTATACAAATATACTGCTTTTATAACAATTCATCAATATAATGTGAACTCTATTTCTATGGCCATAAGTCGCTTTTAAATATATTTGCAAATTCTGAGGTGTGCAATGATATCTGATTATTCATAGATTTTGTTAAGCTACCACCCGCGTACACGAAGGCAAAATCGTCTTTTTAAAATGATTAGCATACATTTCACGGTGCGTTTTACGATTGCGGGTACATATTGATGTTTTGTTGTTTATCAAAGGTTTCAAGGTAAAAATTGCTTATTGTTACGGTTTTTTTGCAGTTATTTTGCATAAAAAATTAAGCTATTTGTAGGGTAAGACGTATTTTTGCGACCATACAATTTGTGGCTAAAAAGCAATTTTTGGATCATTATTTTTGTCTATAGCCTCAAAAATGCTTAGGAATATATTTTGATTTTTTACCCGACGAAAATCATTACCCCTGCTTTTAGCTTAGCTGTAAATCCAAAAGAAGGGGTAATGATTATGTCTACGTAGGATGTATGCATGTAGGTATTATTGTTCCACCGTAGCGCCTAAGTTACTGTAGCCAGGGTAATATAGGCTATAGGTATAATTTACGTTGTCGGATTCAACTTTTTTATGATACCTACTATAGAACAGAATATGAACAAGAGTCATCAGTCACCCAGCTGCAGGATAACAATAAATTCGAATATATTTAAACGCATGTTGTTGATATTCTTCATACGGCTATATGACACGACACGCCAAGGCGACCGGCATGACCAATGTTCCTAATGTCCTGTCAATCATTGCTCTTCCCGAGGCTTTTTCTTGAATACCAATTAGCTTTTTGCACGGCCCCCCAATGAAGCAGACGCGACAGCACCATTTTCGGTATAACACCTAGAACATGTTGTTTGATGATACGCGAGAAAAAGTATTCCATTTACGTCGGGAATTAATTAAAGGTGTTTGCGTGCATGTTAATGGTTCTGTAGAGTTAGATTTATTTTCTTAGTATGAAGTCGATTATCTATTATTAGTTAAGTAAAATAAAATAAACCTTGGACTTGGACGAATGGACGGACGGACAACAACGGGATCTTATAAGGGTTTCGTTTTTCATTTTGAGTTACGGAACCCAAAAATAGAACGCAATCCCAATGTATCACTAAAACTCTTGTTCTTGAAATATTGGAAACACTCATTAAAAAAATCAACCGGCACCGGGAGGAAGGTAGGTTTGTAAGTGGAGGTTGTAGGTGTAGTTATTATTCCACTTTATAGTTAGACTGAACAACTTGTGTCGGGGCAGCTAGCAAAATATAGATATAAAATGAGTACCGTCACATTTTATTCCTATAACTATTAATGTAAATCACCAGTATTTCTTTCCAATATCAAAGAACTCCGCAAACATGTTCCTTCCTAGCCAAGTTGAGTGACATCTCCTAGTTAATCATTTTGTGTAAATAGTTTATCTAGTAAGATTTATGTCCTTAAGTCGCGAACATAAATAAATATTGCAGTATTTGACGACCTCTGTGGCTCAGTGGTTCGTTGGTGTTCAAGCCGGGGGTCGTGGGTATAAATCCCGCCGAAGGAACAAAAATATTTTCTGTGTTCCTGGTTCATGGATATGTATTAAATATTATTATTGTGTATGATATATAAAAGCATTTAATATACTTCCCGTTTTCTGGTACGTGTAATACAAGTTCTTCGGACACTTAGCATGAAGCTATGAAGCGTCCATAGATATTTTTGTTTATTATTTATTTATCATTTTTTTGAACGTCCCTTTACAATAGTTTACACAATAGGTGCTTTGTGAAACCTTGCGTTAAATAATAATAGGTCCTAATTTAAATATTCAAAAATATATTTTTTAATGAGTCTACATATACTCAACACCGGAGACACCCCAACTTTCGACACCGTCAGAGGGGGTAAAAGGTACTCCAGTTACGTGGATGTGACAGCGTGCTCCGACGATCTGCTGGACCGAGTGGGCGACTGGAGGGTGGAGGAGAGTCTGACGAGCTCGGACCACAACGGCATATCATTCGGCACCAGACAACAGAAATCCACAGGCACGAACATTATACGTACCACACGCATATTTAACACACAGAAGGCAAACTGGACTCAATTTCGTGAGAAACTAACCCAGCTGATGTCAGACAGACAATTGACTCTACAAGCTATAAATTCAATACACAGCACACAACAAATAGATGAAGTAATAGACAGATACACGGAAGTCATAACACAGACATGCAGAGACACTATGCCGACCAAAAAACACACACAGAGATTCACCTTGTCGTGGTGGAGTGACGAGCTCGCGCAGATGAAGAAGGAGGTCGCCACGAGGAAACGCAGGATCCGGAACGCAGCGCCTGATCGCAGAAACCGCGTGGTTGGACTGTACCTGGAAGCGAAAGAGAAGTATGAAAATGCAGTAAAGGATGCGCAGGTCGGGAGCTGGAAGGAATTTTGCCGGAAGCAGGATAGGGAGGGGGTCGGGTATCTACAGGGTGTTGAGCAGAGCCACAGGGAGGCAGGAGGATCTGCCCCTTACGAGGGACGGTGAAACCCTCGACGCCCGAAGCTCTGCGGAATGGCTGGCGGAGACCTTCTACCCCGAGTACCAGGAAAGTGATGAAAGTGAGGAACATCGGCGGACGCGCCGGCGGGCGGAGTCCTTGGACACCGAACCGCCGGCGGGTCCGGACGACCCTCCTTTCATCATGGAGGAGTTGAAGAGAGCCGTAAGGTCCTTCAACCCCAAAAAGGCCCCCGGGGCGGACGGACTCACGTCTGACATTATTTAACACGCTGTAGAATGTGACCCGGAATGGTTCCTTGCTCTGCTGAACAGGTGCCTCACTGTCGCCTGCTATCCCAAACAGTGGAAGCAGGCGACCGTGGTGGTGCTAAGGAAGCCGGGCAGGGAATCGTATCGGGTACGAAAAGCCTATCGACCGATCGGCCTCCTGCCTGTTCTCAGCAAAATCTTCGAGAAGATGCTGGTCGCCCGACTTAGGTTCTACCTACTGCCCAAGATTAGCCCTAACCAATATGGCTTCATGCCCCAAAGGAGCACGAAAGACGCCCTCTATAGGCTGGTGAACCACATCAGAAAGCAGAGGGAGGAGAAGAAAATTTCTGTTGTGGTTTCGCTAGACATAGAGGGGGCCTTCGATAGTGCTTGGTGGCCAGCCATAAAGGTTAGATTGGCTGAGGTTGGGTGTCCGGGGAACATGAGGCGGGTGATCAGCAGCTACCTGAGTGAAAGAAGAGTGAGAGTGAGGTATGCTAGAAAGGAAGTGAGCAGGGAGACCAACAAGGGGTGCGTGCAGGGATCCATAGGTGGATCAATCCTGTGGGACCTCTTGTTGGACCCCCTGCTATGGATGTTAGAGGAGATGAATGTGTTTAACCAGGCGTTCGCGGATGACATCGTCTTAGTGTTTGAAGGAGAGACGGCTCTCAAAATTGAGAGAAAAGCCAACGGAGCTTTAGGCAAAATTAGGAAATGGGGGGAGCTGAACAAACTGAAGTTCGCCCCCCACAAAACATGCGCATTACTTTCTACGCGGAGGCTAAAGTACGACGTGCCGCGGCTTGTTATGGGGGGTGTTGACCTTAAATACTGCAAAAATATAAAAGTACTGGGCCTAACTATTGATAGCTGCCTCACGTTCAACGAACACGTTGGAGACGTCTGCAAAAAGGCGATCTCCCGTTATAAGCAATTAGCTAGAGCAGCTCGCGTAGGATGGGGGCTTAACTCCCAGATAGTTAAAACCATATATACCGCGGTAGTGGAACCGACTATCTGGTATGCATCAGCAGCGTGGGCACCCACCGTGGAAAAGATAGGGGTCCAAAAAAGGCTCAACTCCGTCTAACAGGGTTTTGCCCAGAAGATCTTCAGAGCATATCGGACCGTCTCCCTGAACTCTGGGATGCTGTTGGCTGGGATACTCCCTCTTGATCTCAGGATACTCGAAGCATCGAAGCTTTATGGGGTCAAGAAGGGAGTACCACACCCGGTGTTGAGAGACAGGGAGGTGGAACGAATGGCTCCAGCGATTGAGGACCCACATCCGGCAGAGCAGGTAGAGCTGAGGTTCGGGTTGGTAGATGAGGACTCGTATGCAGACGTGGTTAATAGCCACGTCCATAGGATCTATACGGACGGCAGCAAGATTGAGGGTCGAGTCGGAGCCGCACTCTCCGTATGGAAGGGTGAGGCCGAGACGAAGGCCGTCAAGCTTGCGTTGCCGTCGTATTGCACCGTCTACCAAGCCGAGCTTCTAGTGCTCCAGAGAGCAGTAAGTATAGCCTGCAAGAGTGGAATGGCGAAGGTCGGTATCCTTAGCGATTCTAGATCGGCTCTCCAGGCAGTCACCCTTAGTTCCCCTCATCCCCTGGCAGTGCGAACAAGGGCGGCCCTCCGAAAAGCTGCATCGCAGAGGCGGGAGGTCTCCCTGTTTTGGATTAAGGCGCACGCAGGGTTGAGAGGGAATGAGAGGGTTGACGAACTAGCCAAGGAGACCGCGCTGAGATTGAAAAGGAAACCTGACTACGATCTGTGTCCTGTTTCATTCGTCAAGCGTATCTTAAGAGAGGATACGGTTGAGGAATGGGACAGGAGATACGAAGTGGGAGGGACGGCCGGAACCACGAAGCTCTTTTTCCCAAGCGCTGCTGCTGCATACAAGATAGTCAATAAGATAGACATCACACACTACACCACACAGATTCTGACTGGACACGGCGGATTCGCCTTCTACTTGAACAGGTTCAAGCTGTGGGAGGATCCGTCGTGTTCGTGTCAGCCGGGAGTTGAGGAGACAGTTCCTCGCCTGTTATTCGAGTACCCCATTTTTGCTAGCAATAGATACGATATTGAGCAAAACTTGGGCACATCGGTGACGGGTGAGAATCTGCCTACCATCCTGGAGGGAAAGAAGAGGGATATCTTCCTCTCCTTCTGTAAGAGGATTGTGGTTGTAGTTAATAAGAAAAATTGTGATTGTTGTAGTGAAATTGTGAGTGTAATTGTGAAAGTTGTAGTTAATAAGAAAAATGTGATATTTTAAACTGTGATAATAATTAGTGTTAGGTTACTTTAGCGGTAGGTTTTTATTGTGATATTAGGTTAGTTGAACGTTGTGCTGTATTTTTTATTTTTATTTTTATCCTATTTGTTTTATTGTTTTATTGACATTTCAATTTGTAATATTAATTTGGAAATTTTTAATTATTGAAATATTATTGAAGGTTATTAATTATTATTGAACTGGTACTTTATTTAAACTGGTACTTATATTATTGGATTTTATTGAAATTTTATTGATTTTAAATAATTGCTCTTTATATAGTATAAATATATTTTGACATATCCCTAGTACTACAGATTATGACCATATTACTATTGTAAAAGATATGTAAAATCAAAAAAGAATGATATGTAAGATATGAAAGATATGTAAAAGAATGTATGTAATGAGACAAGAAAAAACTGTAAAAGTTAGATATAAGACCATTAAAAAAGAAAAAATAGAAAAAGAATAAAAAAGAGCAAAAGATAAAAAAGAAAACAACAAACCCTGATAACGTTAGGGGGATGAAAAAAAAAACGTCCAAACAGATATTAGGTAGAGTTACTTTTGCATTTATAATATTAGTATGGATTTGTTTCTGTATTTTGATTTCTATTTATAGATAGACTGCAACGGTAGCACTTTTGATTGATCGGTCACGTTTGCACATAGACTTAATATTTCAACTATTCTAGCGCCTCGTGTCGTCACACCATTGTCTATTCGCACCTAACACTGACAGGATATATTTATCATACTCATAGTATTTGTTGACTCACCAACTTATTATGATGCAAGATGTATTATTATCTACTAGCCGTACCCGTGGCTCCGGCCACGTAAATCCAGTACCTATCTCACTGGAACACTGTACTTTTTAGGGATAAAAAATAACCTATGTGTTAGTTCTGATTTTAAACTACTTCTATACCGAATTTCATCAAAATCCGTTCAGTAGCTTTTGCATGAAAGAGTACAATACGTATAAGAAACATCCATCCATCCATCTACCTATACATCCATCCTCACAAACTTTCACATTTATAATAGTAGTAGGATTATGGACAGATATATTTTCTGTATTTATAGCAACATAAATAAAATACAAATAATATATCTACACAAAATCAAATTATTACGTACTTAGTTTACAGATTTTGTATCCCGAAAGAATTTCGAAAATAAAGAGTTACTTTTGCATTACATATATTAGTGGGTTCATAGGCGTTTCGAACCGCGAGAATTCGAACCGCGGGAATTCGAACCGCGGTTTGAATTGCCTAAATACTCTTTCTGAATGAGTCTATTCGCACCGTTTAATAATTTTGATGTGAATCGCCCCAGTTTTTTTTTGGAAAGGTCGATTCGGACCACAGATTGAAATATTCATATCAGAATATTTAGGACTCTTTAATTTTTTAATATAATCACAGATTATTAAATGTACACTATAATTTACTTCATCATCATTCATCATTAACAGCCATAGGATGTCCACTGCTGGACATAGACCTCCCCCGAAGATTTCCACAACCTGGGCCACCCGCAACCAACGGCGGCCCGCGACCTTCATAAGGTCATCGGTCCACCTAGAGGGAGGCCGTCCAACGCTGCGCTTTCCAGTTCGTGGTCTCCACTCTAGAACCTTTACTCCCCAGTGGTTATCAGTTCTACGAGCGATGTGGCCTGCCCATTGCCACTTCAACTTGCTGATTCTGCGAGCTATGTCGGTTACTCCAGTTCGTCTGCGAATCTCCTCGTTGCGGATTCTGTCACGCAGAGAAACCCCGAGCATAGCTCTCTCCATCGCTCTTTGAGTGACTTTGAGCTTATTTAAGAGGCCGTGAGGGACCACGTTTCACATCCATGAGACATCACTGGCAACACGCACTGTTCAAAGACCTTTGTCTTTAGGCACAGAGGTATTTCAGACTCGAAGACGCTGCGTAGTTTCCCGAACGCTGCCCATCCGAGTTGGATTCGTCGTTGGACCTCACTATCGATGTTGGACTTGAATAATCGGACTGTCTGTCCCAGGTAGACGTATTCGTCAACAACTTCGATTTTTGAGTTCCCAACAAATACTGGAGCGGGTACAACATGGGCATTAGACATAATTTTCGTCTTGTCCATGTACATTTTTAGACCCACTCGTTGGGAAGCTCTATCGAGGTCACCGAGCATGGCGCTAAGGTCTTCCAGCGATTCTGCCATTATGACTATATCGTCAGCAAACCGAAGGTGAGTGATGTATTCGCCATTTATGTTGATGCCGTATCCTTCCCAGTCTAGGAGTTTAAAAACATCTTCCAATGCTGTGGTGAAGAGTTTAGGAGAGATGACATCTCCCTGCCTTACACCTCTCTGCAATTGGATAGGTTTCGTACTTCCATTCTGTACTCGGACCGACATGGTGGCATTGTTGTACAAACACTTCAACACTTCTATATAGCGATAGTCAATATGGCACCGCTGAAGAGACTGAAGCACCGCCCAGGTTTCGATCGAATCGAAGGCTTTCTCATAGTCTACATACGCCATACAGAGCGGACGATTATATTCCTCCGATTTCTCTATAATCTGGCGGAGTGTGAGGATGTGGTCTATGGTACTATAGCCTTTTCGGAAACCGGCTTGTTCGGGTGGCTGGAAGTCGTCGAGCCTGCGCGCGAGACGGTTCGTGATAACCCTCGAGAACAATTTGTAGATATGGCTCAAGAGCGAGATCGGTCTGTAGTTCTTCAACAAGTATTGTCTCCTTTTTTGAAGAACAGCACCACAACGCCCCTGCACCATGCCTCAGGTGTGGCGCCTTCATGTATGACGGAATTGAACAGTTTCTGGAGGACTTTGAGTACCGGTTTTCCACCCGCTCTCAGAAGTTCTGTCGTAATTCCGTCTTCACCTGGCGCCTTGTTGTTCTTAAGCTGTTTGAGGGCCATCCTAATCTCGTACAGGCGGACGTCCGGGATATCCTCGGTATAGTATCGAGTTAGCTTGGCTCTTGGATCTTTAGCCGTGCTGTTAACAGGTGACCGTGTCGATATGTACAACTGTCCGTAGAACTCTTCTATCTCCTCCAAAATCTCTGGCTTCGACGAGATGATCTTGCCTTGATCGGTCTTCAGCTTCGTCATCTGGCTTTGTCCGATAGACAGTTTCTTTGCGAACACTTTAGAGCCCTTGTTTCGCTCAATCGTTTCCTCAATACATCTAGTATTGAAGGAGCGTATATCGTGTCGCATTGCCTTGGTTATCTGTCTATTAATCCGTCTATATTGTGACATGTCAGCTGAAGACTCCAATCTCATTTCTCGCCTTTGCGCCATGAGTTCCAGAGTTCCATCGGAGAGCTTTTGAGTTCTACTTTGGCGTCGGGTCTTATAGAATTTCGACCCAATCGCATGGACAGCTTCCACAAGCCTGTTGTTTATATCGTCTACAGATTCGCACTCGCCTAGGGATTTGAAGCGATTTTGGAGCTCGAGTTGGAATTTTTCGGGATTTTGGATATTGGCAGCGGTGGGTCTGATCGTGGACTTCATCAGACTAGACCTTTCCATCTTAACGTTTAGATTTAATGTGCCTCTTACCATGCGGTGATCGCTACCAGTCTTAACCCTGTTGATCACAGAGACATTAAATATACGCCGCTTGGTCGTCATAAGAATGGAGAAGTCGATCTCATTTTTTGTGGAACCGTCCGGGCTGATCCAGGTCCACTTTCTGGTAGGCTGCTTCTTGAAGAAGGAGTTCATCATGAAGAGTCCCTCCTTCTCCATGAAATCAGCCAGTCGCTGCCCCCTTGGGTTCCGCTGCCCAATTCCATATTGTCCCATTCTCGACTCATCGCTTCGTTTGCCCAGTTTCGCGTTGAAGTCTCCCATCACAACCGTATAGTGGTTGTTGGTGAGGTATGTATGGCTTTAGAAATGTCCTCATACATAATCTCAACTTCATCGTCAGGGTGTGTCGAAGTAGGTGCGTATACCTGTATAACATTGATCGAATACCGACTGGTAATTTTGAGTTCCAGGTATATCACCCTATTCGACACACTCTCGATCTTCACTATGTTGTTGACAAGAGACTTGTGGACGATAAACCCGACACCACCTTCGGATTTACGTTCTCCTTCCCGGTAGTAGAACAAGTTGCCAGATTTGAGAATTATCGTGTCCTCGCCCTGTCTTCGGACTTCAGATAACCCTATGATATGCCATCGCAACTTGTCCACTGCTTCTTCAATCTTCGAATCTTCCCTCAAAGTGCGTGCGTTGTACGTTGCCAGGTCGAGTCGTCGGGGGTGGTAGCCGGAATTTCGGAGCCGGAGATTCTTCGCACCCCCTGCCCCGCCGTTCCCGTAGCCGCTACCGTAGCCAGGGATAGCGGGGCTGCCGGTGACTAGGGGCCGTGGCCGTTTTGTGATGTTCATTTTTGGGGGGGGTTGCCGTAGTCACCCTTGGTACGCTTGGCAGGTGGGTTGGTGACCGCAGTGGTGTATACTTACTTACTCAGACGGACGCTGCTGCCCATTCGCCTGAGGTCCGGGTTTGTCGCCTCTTACGACACGCTTTTCCGGACGGCGGTGGGGATTTGTATTCTTTCTCCGTCTCAACACGGATATCTCCGTCCCCACACGGATATCTCCGTCCCCACACGGATATCTCCGTCCCCACATGGATATAATAATTTACTTACAACTCTTTATTTTTAAAAAAGAAAGGTGACAAAGAAAGTTACCAATTTTCTCCTTGCCCTTATTTTTCTGATAGTTATGGCTTATTGATCTTCTGAGCTTTGTAAATTGATTAGTAACGAATAGTTTAAGACTATATCATCATATTATTTGAGTAAATTATTATTGAAAAATAATGGTAAATTTCAAAAAGCTTACTTACCAGTGTGTAAAAATAAAGGCTGTGCTTTTTATTTTTCTTCGTTTCAAACTAAAGCCAATAATTAATGTTTGGGGTAGAGTGACCCACTCTTAATTAAATAATATCCTGAGCTATTATTATTGGCATATTAGCGAGTGTTTTTTTTTTTAAATGTACTCACAGAAGGTTGCAGCAAAAGTTTCGTCGCTTAAAACTCTAAAATGTGTATTCTAACATTTCAACGGTCCTGGTTGCTATTTTTAATTGCTACCAAGCAATGCCAAAAGATCGGTTCTATCAAGCAATCCTTTGGTTTCCAAAAAAAAGCATATACCGAACTACCAACAATCGTTACCGATATCGCAGGTTTTCCCAATGAAGTAAGTTATAACTTATTTTGTACTTTTCTGTTATTTTGTGCATGATTGCACTATGTATATTTTACTGTCTACATTTATTTATCCAAAAAAACATGTTTTCAACTGTAGTTCGAATCGACCCATTCTAATAACGTCTTGGGTGATTCGAACCGCGGTGCGAATCGACCCATTCAAAAACAGTGCTGGGGCGATTCTCCGCGGTTCTAATCCTCATGGTGCTAAACGACTAACGACCCATATTAGTGTGTGGACATGTATTTGACTTCTTTTTCTAAACTGCGGTAGGACTATTGACTGACCGGTCACGTTTACATATGGAATTATTAATTAAATTATTCTGGCGCTTCGTGACGTCACACCATTGTCTGGTATTCAAAACTGTCCTTTTTTGGGATAAAAAGTAGCCTATAAAAAGTACCAACATAAACAAAATACAAATAATATATCCACAAAATCAAAATATTACGTATAAAGCTTTGCCGCTATAAAAGCTAAGATTTTGTATTCCGTTCTGTTCCCGCAAGAGTTTCTAAAATGAAGTCACATTTTACGTGGGAGAGCCACGCATCGGCATGAATGGGTCGGCTCGACCGGGTACATACCACGGTTTCACAGGAAACTGGCGTGAAATAATGCTTGCGTTGTGTTTCGCCGAGTGAGTGAGGTTACCGGAGGCCCAAAAGTGGTTAGGGATCTTATGCACTGGGAACGCAAGTTGCAACACCAGAGGAGTTACATCGGTAACTCCTCTGGTATTGCGAGTGTCCATGTGTCCATGGACAACGCTATCGCTTACCATCAGGCAATCCGTCGTTTCCTAGTTCATTTCATAAAAAAAAACATCTAGACGCTAATCTTCAGCTTAAATTACAAACAGGTTTCTGTTTGTAATTTAAAATTAACAGATTTTCACTAAATGCTTAATTATGAAAGTATATACCGCACTCACGATAAAGTATATATATTTTTTAATTCTTGTCTGTCCTGTCTGTTTGGTACGGCTGATCTCTGAAACGGCGGGACAAATTTTCACGGGATTTTCCCTGGCAGATAGCTGATGCTTTATGGAGTAACTTAGGCTACATTTGTCTTAGGTTTCCACTTCCGTTTGTTCTACGCAAACAAAGTTCCTGACCCAGCTAGTCTAAAATAAGAATAATATATTAATACTAGCTGGTGCCCACAACTTCGTACTGCGTAAAAATCAGCGAAAGTCCCCTGAAAATCGGTCCAGCCGTTTCAGAGATGAGCCGGAACAAACAGACAGACAGGTCAAAATAAGAATAATTATATATTAATACTAGCCGGTACCAACAACTTCGTTTGCGTAGAACTAGTACGGAAACGGAACCCTATTTTTTAATCAGAACCCTTGGTTAAAGAAGCCTTATAACATCAGCAGCATCACAAGTGAAACTCCCCTGAAAAGCGATTCAGCCGTTTCAGATATTAGCCGGAACAAACAAACAGACAGGCAGACAGACAGACGGATGTTGGACAGACAAAAATGGTAAAATTTGATTTTTATTGTAAGTACCGTAAATACTATCAAATGCAATCAGTGAAAAGCTGTTAATTTAAAATTACATACAGACACTTATATTTTATTTATTTGTATGTATAGATTATAATACCTCTAATTGTATTATGTATTACCTAATATTATACTATAACTAATTAAAGGGAATTGGTTCGAATTACATCTTATGACCACTCGTAATTCTACTCTATCTTTTCCCTGTCCATTATCTTTTTTGTATACTTTTCATAACTTCCTTTCTTACTATTTTGTTCTATATTTATGTCCGTTGCGTCCAATATATTATTATTACATTTTATTTAGATTCCTGTACACGTTAAACGAGGCAAAAATAATTTAAACATATTTCCATATCAATTGTGAAGCAGTGTTTGCATCATTTAATTAGCGTCGGTTGACACGGTGATGTATAGACAAGGCATTATGCTCCCGATGCTGATTTATATAAATGGCAAATTTAAAATTATTGCCCTCTTCCCCTTCACAATTGATCGATTGTAAGTGTGTCGTTGTATTTCGTGTCAACACTCTATCATTTGTGACGCATTCGGTCTGTGGACCTATTTAGGCGCCTCTATGTCATGATCAAAACCTTAAACACAATTGTTAGAATGCGCAATGAGGTTAGATATTCATTACTTTCATATAAGATTTTGATGGACGTTGATGTAAACTGAGGTGCAGTTTATACTAAAATGAAACGATACGCAACGCGTTGCTGCATTTTTTAAATAGCGAATCATAATTGAGCTCTATTCACTAAACAAGAAGATACACGTTTAATTGCAAGCAGTTTATTTTAGTAAGTTTAAATACATAACTCTTCTTCGTCTTAACTTTATTTTGTAGGCTTTCGTAACCAAATGGTAAAAACGGGTTCCTATTTCTAAGACTCCACTTGTGTCTCGTGTTGTATCTCATGAACCGTGATACCTAGAAAATTATAATTATCGCCGATGATGAATTTTTGTTGCCGCGCTATATAACAGTATATACTAAAATCAGAATAGAATAAATATTTAAATTATTTTTTGCCGTTTTGCACGAACCCTTCGTGTGCGAGTCTGACTCGCACTTGTCCTGATTTTTTCTAAACAATATGCTACATCGGTACCACAAAATAAATCTCTCATCGCCCATACAATTACTATGTCAGGGCACTGTGTAGATATAACGGTCTGTATAGATTATATTAAATTCGTCATGATTTACGTTCGTACGCATTACGCACAATAATAAACGTTCGAAAATAATACGAAACGTACCATTAATGAAAGCACGTAAAATCCATTAAGCATTTTCATTTCAATTTTATTTAATTAAAGCTTATGTGGAAAGTTCTCGAATTATCGCGTTTTAATTTTCACATTATTGTTCACTTTTTTGGTTACATTGTGTCTATAATTTATTAAAAGTTATGCGTGGTCACTGGTCGTACATAAAAAAAAATCGGTTGTCTGTAAAGTCGGTTTACTGACGATAGTCGAACGTGACAACGTCATAAGAAATGGAACAGAGCGAGGTAACGCCGCATGAGTCATGTCTAGCGAGGTAACGCCGGTAACGCCGCATGAGTCATGTTTTTTCGTGCGTGCAGCCGGCTCCATCGAATTATAAGACGTTATCACGTCAAAAAATATACACAAGTTGACATGAGAACCTCCTCCGGTTTTTTCGTCGCTTAAAAGCAAAGATAATATTTTTAAATGTCTATTCGATCCTTAACTTCCACAATAGCATTTTATAATAAATTATCTTGCTCTAACACCTAAAACAATGAACAAGACATAATTTAAAAGAAATTAACAAATAAAAAAAAACATTTGTAACGCGTTTTTACAGAAACACAGCAATGCGGTACGTTTCAGGAAAAAAGTTGAGAATAAACAGACGACTGCGAATGCGAGAGAGCTCGAATTTTGAATACAAATGTAAATTAGTATCTCCACTAATTACCTCAGACACCAGGGCTATGCGTCTTACGGGCTTACGAGGGACGTTACGTTTTTTACAAGTGCCCGAATCGAAACCATTTTCTCATTAGCTGCAAATCAAACTGTAATTTTGTTGACTTTGGCGCGAACGTGACCAAAATGCAATGTAAATTATTCACAATTTTTACCGCATTTTTTATGACACTATTTAACTATTTTTTAATCTGTGACCGTAGCTAACACTTTTAGGTGATGAATTTTATATAAGGTTAAATTTTTGTTGGCTCCATATTACATAATATAACAAAAGAAGCCTTATCTCTACCTTAATATGACAATAACAAAAAAAACGATGGTATAAATTAGCAGTGAAGTTTATAATTTTTTAGCATTTATTTATCTTCATATCTATAAGTTATATTTTATAATAAGGCCCAATATCATCATTATTAGTGTTGATTTTTTGATTGAGTTACATTTGAATTCATAGAAGAAGAAAAGTATGAAAATGAAATTCACAAAAAGTGAAAAAAGAAACATTCAAATATTTTGTGGAAACATTGTAGCAATCTCGCGATATAGGTAATTTTTAAGCAACAAACCATTATACATTATACATAAAATATCTTGGCTCACCAGGCTTAATTGGCTTACTGGCGCAGCCAAACAGAAGTCAATAGTTCTTATATAGGAGTTATTATAGGTGTTATAATTGTTATTTAATTGTTTACCAAACAATAGGATCATAAACGTACTGGTCAAGCAATAAATATACGATAAAAACCTGTAACGATTGACAATTATCATTAAAATCACTTATCGCGTCCATCTTAATTAGCCTAGCCGAATTTGGCTAATAGCTAGGCCTGACATGAAATCACGTTGTGGCGAATTCAACTCAAAAACTTAATGCTGAAAGTCCATGGTGTCTCATACTTTTACTGAAGCCAGTGTAATATTAGCGTCACTTCACACCTAGATGACACGCGGCGCGGCATATATTTTTTTTTCTTTATTTACTAAATAAAAGATAGAAATTAAGATAGCGCTTCAAAATTTAACTTTATTTATTAAATTGGATATACGTTTCATTCTGTAATGGTAATGTACCAGGGTGGAGGAAGCTGGGAGCTGTGTCACAGCTTATACTAGTACAGCTTCCAACACTAACTACTGAATAATTACATAAACTGTACTATTAAGTTCTTATAATCTGTAAACATTTATATGTATGTGATTTGAAAATAAGTAAATTATTATTATTATTGCAAGAGATCGAATTCCGAGCTGCACCGCGCTGCGCAGCGCTGCGTCGCTCTTGCAATGAATCGTGTATATTTTTATGTATTGAATGAAATTCAAATTTGAATCGCTATCTTTTGAAGCGCCGCGTCGCCTCTCTGTGTGAGCTGACCCTTGGGGACGTGTTGTCTGCCTTATTACCAAATGGATGAAACGAAAAAAGCCGGATACTTGCCCCAATTAAAAAAAAAAACCCAGTACTTAGTAAAATAATACTAATTGAGAATAATTTAACACGTTCATCCAAAGTAGGGCTTTCATCTTTTATAATAACTAATTTTTGTAAGCCTAATTAATTCGAGTTTTGAGTAAATCCATTTTCACTGGACCTCTATACAAGTGGATATTTGCCTCCTATAGCGGATAGTTGCCTATCGTTACAAAAGCATCGCGGGATAATTGCCTAGCGTCGCTCATGTATCCCATTCGTTTGCTTTTAACCCCGTAATTAGAAAATTAAACAATCGAATATTTATTTTAGTTAGAACCATATTTTTATAGTTATGATTACTGCAAAAGTTTGAAAAACAAACAATAAAATAAATTTGTCTTTACTTATTTCAGAATGTATTGGTTTATTAGGTGCGGATAATTGATCCTAGAGCAGCTCTGGGGGCGACTATCTTTTGAACAGATAAGGGCGACTATCCATTTTGATACGGATACTTGCCTTTACTATTTACAAAATAAAAAATGCTTTTCTGCAGTAGCAAGTAAAAACCATAGTTATTTAACCTCTTAATACGCGTAAAAAGTAAAAAAAAATTCTGGACCATGAAGTAGAATTGACTTGCCAATATAATTATAACGCCCGTCCAATTCTCACCCTGGAAGACTTTTGGTCACATAGACAAAATGGGTTTAGGAAATTAATGCTGGCACTTCCTTGGACTTCTGATTATAATCAAAGTCTACCACAAAAAACATACTTAACATAGCGAATTCAGAACCGAGGCAAGTATCCTACCAAGGCAACTATCCGGCTTTTACCCTAGATGTGATCAAAGTAGCCATTGAAGAGATAAAGATCTTCAAATCAATAGACGTGGCTCTGAACGCCCAAATTGATAATAATATTTAACTTGAGTGCGCGAATAGCTCCATAGTTTCTTTTTTGCGGAAGGACTAAGATCAAGAGAAAAAAACAATGTCTTTAACAATAATTACATGGAACTTGGATGTTTAAAGTTACAATATGTTACAGTCAAAATATATTTTACCGACGAAGCACTGTAAGTTAATAACTTTAATCATACTAAATGAAAAGCGGACATGAATAAGTCACGTTAATATACCGAATCATGTTAATGTCTGTCGACATGACCGCGCCCGTCGGAAGTTTTTAAAAACGTTACAATCTTTTATTTTTTGTACACAATTTGCATGTTCCGTTTCAGAGATGATATACTTTTAAATTATGCTACCGACTTATTAGGATGTATATTAAAAGCTGCTTTTTCGTTAAATCTAAAATGAAAAGAGTTGTTTTTTGTATTGCTAGTTTTTTGTCCGTGACTTTGCTCTCTTACTAAATATTATATTAGATGCTTAATTTACTGTATTAATTACAAAATTTATGTGTACCTTTATTATGTAATTATTTTTTATATTTATCACAAATTTATACATGTAATATTTTTTTACATGAAAAAACATTCTACAATGGTGATAATGACTACATACCTAAGCTCAATTACACGCATATTAAATGTTGTTCAAACCGGTTGAACCAGTTACATAAATCATTCACTTCATAAATAGCTCTATTCATGCAAATAATAGAAAGTGCATTAAATATCCTTTTGTATTGAACTCCGCCAATTATGGCAGACGAAGGGTTCAACGCGTAAATCAAGCGACGAAATCCAAAATTTATATAGATGGTGGCGTTAGCTTGTTCATTGTTAATTTTATTATTAATACTGCGCCATTTGCTTTATTTTGTTCATCCTACACCTGCCAAAGAGTATTGCCAGGCGGTTTTCAGCACGACTCTATAAAACAAGGGGGTGGTAAAAATGGCAGTGTACATAATATAATAGAACATAATTACGAATGATTGTTTGGGTGTCATAGTTACTCAAGTCATTTTACTGACGATAGTTTTATTTAGTGACTTAGCCGGTTTCAATAACCTATCTACCAATAACTATTTGTTAAAAACGTCGTCCTTCAATAATTTGCCGGTTTTTTGCCATACAAATTTGACGTTTCTTACAAATAATTATTGGTAGATAGGTTAATGAAACGGGCCGTAAAATTATGAATTAGATTATCTAGCAGAGCGTTCAGCCTGGCAGGATAAAACATTAAATCTTGATTTTGTACGGTTTTATGTAGGTATAAAAGTAACGTATGTATTTAGTCGTTTATATGGCCGGGATTCAATATTTTTATTCTGTCTGATTCTGTTCAATTTTATTATCATTTTAAAAATAAAATATTCAATAAGTTTTTAGTAAATATCGATCACATTCAAACTTGAACTATTTACGTATTCGGTGTGCGGCGACATTCGGTGAATACTCAGGACGACCGTTACCTCCAAATTTGTTTACTAATAGCCGGTTTCAATAACCTATCTAGCAATAACTATTTGTTAAAAACGTCGTCATCCAATCATTTGCCGGTATTTTGCGATACAAATTTGACGTGTCTAACAAATAGTTATTGGTAGATAGTGTTAAGGACAGCGGCCTCGTAACGAAAAACATGAGTGAATTTTAATGTGAACAATAAACGTGTAATTAAAACGGTACGTAAAACTAGAATAGTGGACACTCAGTGACTATATGTATAGATTTATATGGCATCAGTGTGGAAAAATAGTGTTAAAATGGTGTTTTATCAAGTGCGGGTTATTTTGATTATATATTTTTAACTAAAGCTAATTTTAACGTAGCTTCTTTTGATTTATATAAATAAACGTAGTACATAACGTGTAGTATAGCGCTTAAGGTTATATAATAAATGGTTAAGAAATTATTACGAAAACAGTGGTAAAAATGTACAACATTTCATATAAGTTGAACCTTAAAATGTAAATAACTTTTCTATAGAATAAGATGTTTAGTATATAAGGGTTTATATGTCTGGTTATGATAATAAAGTATTTCACACAACGCGTTTTGCTTCACCTGGCTCATGGAAAATGGGGAAAATTATGGAAAATAGCCGTATAGAGAGGTAAAAATGAAATGGAAGATCGGCCCGAAAGAGGCGTACGGGCGGGGCTCTCTATACGGCATTGCCATGAGCCAGGTAAGCAAATCGAAAAAGTGAAAAAACGTTCTCCTCAAATAAGTGTTTTATTATCGCCCCGGCTCTGCCCAAATCGGTGTAACCTTGCTATCTTCGAGTCTAATCTGAGCCGGCGGTTGAACCCCTGTGAATTTATACAGTCCTGTACAGTAGTGCGCGGTCCTTTGGCGAGCCGAATTTCAAGATCGAAGAAAAATTTGAAGTCCATATCAAGTTGAAAATAACGAAGACGGCACTTAGAAAATTTTCGTCAGCTGTTCTGAACATAGAAAAATTTCCGAAGAATCAAGATAGAAATTTTTACTGAAGACTGGACTTAGAAAATTTTCGTCAGCTGTTCTGAACATAGAAAAATTACCGAAGAATCAAGATAGAAATTTTTACTGAAGACTGGACTTGAAAATTTTCGTCAGCTGTTCTGAACATAGAAATTTTTTGAAGATTTAAGTCAGAACATTGGAAACTTTATCAAGATTTATCAACGGGAATCAACGCCAGGGATTAGATTGGACTCAGAAGATCGGACTCGAGGATACAAGGATACACCGCTGCGAACGGAAGCAAGGATTCGCAGATTTTTCATCGGAAAAACCTCCCGAAGATTCTTGAAAAGGAAGATTATTATGGAAGATTAACATTGAAGATTAACATTGAAGATTAACATTTGAGATTAACATTTGAAGATGGTTATAACAAGAAGTCAGAGTGGGGCCGAGGAGAACCAGCAGCAACCACATCGATTTCCGGATCCGCCACGATCGCCGTCCGCTGCCGCTACAAGCCAGCCGCCGCCGACCGAGGGAAGAGCGGATCTGCTTCAAACTATTTTGAAACCGAGACCAGGTACCAGCAAGGCGCCTGCATCCTCGGAAGTACGAACCCTAGCCAGAAAGAAGGCTATTTCAATTAGATCGCGTCGATCGACAGCAAGTGTCGTCGCGCGTATGCATTACGAGGCGGAGGAGAAACTCGCCGCTCTTCGTAAGAAGGAACTGCAGATCGAAGCAGAACTTATAAAGAAGAAGCTCGCCGCTGACGTCGCCGCTGCAGAAGATGGTAGCAGCCCCGACGACGACGAGCCATCAGAACAGGTGGAGCAACGTGTCCGAGCCTGGCTAAGCGAACAGGGTCCCGAACCCGAAGAGGCTAGACAAGAGCCGACATCAATGGAAGAAAGAGAGACGCCGAAGCCAGAAGACATGCCACCGAAGGGAGCCCAGAAGACGAGGTTCGAGTGGCCGCAGCAACGCCGCCCACGCTCACCCACACCGCCCACGTCTAGGGCTAATGGAGTGGAACAACTTGCCGAAACATTGGATAAACTGCTGAACCAACGCCAGTCGCGCCACACTACGGAGTTGCCCATATTCTCGGGCGCTCCCACTGAATGGTTGCCATTCAAAGCAGCCATGGAAGACACCACTGCGTTCTACAAGCTCAAGCCGATCGAGAACTTAGCTCGTCTGAGAAGCTGCCTACGGGGAGAAGCAAGAGAAGCCGTGGCACCACTGCTGAGCGTCGCGACGCCGCCTGAACAAATTATGAAGACCTTGGAACAATGCTTCGGTCGACCCGAGGTTATGGTCGATCGCATGATGGAAGATCTGAAGAAGATACCGAGGCTCGGAGGTTCGGCGGCAGAACTCAACCAATTTGCAGTGAAGATTCAGAACATGGTAACCATCCTGAGGAAGCTGAGGCACGGGTATCTCTTTAACCCATTGCTCACGAGAGACATCCTCGAGAAGCTCAGCCCATACGAGAAGAGCAAGTGGTACGACTACGCAGAAGAGACGTCGCGCTTCAGGAACGAGCCCGATGTCGTCCTTCTCTCTGAATTCTTAATGAGAGAAGCGGACAGGGCGCTGCGCTACGGGTTCAGCACGGCACTGAAGAAGGAAACACCGCGTCCACCTCCTAACAAGAACGAAGCCCGAACGAGGAAGCCAGTCTTCGCGATAGCAGACGAGGGCAGGGATTCGCCGAGTCGCAGCCAGCCAAAGAGAATACGCGAGGAGTCAACGAAGTGCCCGATATGTGCCGAAGATCACGCTCTATTTCGCTGCGCTGCTTTCAAGAAACTGAGCATGCAAAAGAGATGGGACACGGTCAAAAAGGAAGGGCTGTGTTTCCGGTGCATACGAAGCAGGCACAGAAGATACAACTGCAGGGCGAAGCCGTGCGGCGTGAAGGGCTGCAACTTGCCTCATCATGCGCTGCTGCACGAAGACAGGTCCGGCGGCGCCCCACAGACAGAGGACGCCGTGATTACCGCATCGGTCACCTCCGACCGTGCGGTGAAACTTAAGATGAGAAGAATTCAAGTTGTCGGTCCACGGGGCGAAGCGGATATCTTCGCGCTGTTCGACGAGGGCTCGACAGTGACACTACTGGATGAAGACGTCGCGAAGGCTATCGGCGCAGACGGCCCACCGAAGGTGCTGAGAATGCATGGGATCAATGCCGAGAGAAGGGAAGAAAAAAGCCGACTCGTACAACTTGGCGTACGGGGTCACGACGGTACCAGATATGACGTCACTGCGAGAACCGTGGCCGGATTGAACCTACTTACTCAGTCCGTCCCGGAATCACTGTTTCGACTTGCTCACCTGCATGATCTCAAGAACGAAGAGATATGCTATGAAGACAAGAAACCCCAACTTCTCATCGGCACGGACAACTGGCAGCTCATTGTATCCAGGGAGCTGAGGATCGGCAAGAGAAACCAGCCTGCAGCCTCGAAGACGAAGCTTGGCTGGGTAATCCATGGAAGCATCCCCAGACGCCTCATAAAGCAGGAAGAACACGAGAACATCCTGCACGTGTCTACGATCGAGACCCGAGGCGAACGACTGGAGGAAATGGTGAAGAAACACTTCGAAATAGACGCACTGGGAATAGCGTCCAAGGCTAAGCTGAGCGACGAGGAGCAGCGAGCCATCGACCTCTTTGGCAGAACGGCCAAACGAACGGAAGACGGTCGATTCGAAGTGGGACTTCTGTGGCGCACGAACGGCGTCAAGCTACCTCTTAGCTACAATACTGCGCTAAAGAGGCTCAAGAACTTGGAACACAAGCTCAAGAAGAACCCCATGGACGAGGCGCAGTATCATGGACAGATGAAGAATCTCATAAGCAAGGGATATGCGGAAAAATGCGACGGGACAGAGGCCGGAAGTGACATCACATGGTACCTGCCGCACTTCCCGGTTAAAAACCCAAACAAGCCGGGCAAGTTGCGACTGGTTTTCGACGCAGCAGCGAGAACAAACGGCGTGAGCCTCAACGATCACTTGTTAGAGGGGCCTGACCTTCTGACCTCACTGCCGAAGATATTGTTCCGGTTCAGAGAGGAAGCCGTCGCTGTGAAGGCCGATATAGAGGAGATGTTTCTTCGTGTCAAGGTCAGGAAAGAAGACCAACCGGCCCAGCTGTTCCTGTGGAGAGAAGACGAAGGCGAACCGCCGTCCACATACAAGATGGTGGTAATGATCTTCGGAGCATCGTGTTCACCGTTCCTGGCACACTCAGCCCGGAATCGGAACGCGGAAGAGTTTGCCGAATCGCATCCCGAAGCTCATCGCGCTATCACCGAAGCCCACTACATGGATGACTACGTAGACAGCTATCCAGACCACCAGAAGGCCATGCAGACCGTGGAACAAGTGGACCAAATACATAGGAAAGGTGGCTTCCACTTACGAGGCTGGACGAGCAACGACCGGAGGGTGCTAGAGGGACTGCCTGAAGACCGCCTGGCCGAGGACACTACACAGCGTGTCACCAAAGACGAGCAGAAGACCTTGGGCATGCTATGGGACTCCCGAGGCGACAAACTAAGATTCAACACGTCGCTCTCCAGAGTCCATAAGGAGGTTCGCGAGCTACAGCGCGCACCGACAAAGAGAGAGGCCCTCAGCACGGTGATGAGCATCTACGACCCGCTGGGACTGCTGAGCTGCTACACGATCACCGCCAAAGTCATCCTACAAGGCTTGTGGCGTCAGAAGCTGGATTGGGACGAGTCGCTACCCGCTGAGTCAGCCCAAGATTTCGCCCGTTGGCTGACCGACATGGAGTACATCAGTCAGCTCGAGCTACCCCGGAGTTACAACGGGAGGAGTCCGACGAGAGGCCGACAGCTGCACGTGTTCTGCGACGCGAGTAAGGACGCATACGCCGCAGCCGTCTATTGGAGATTGGAACAAGAAAATGGGGAAGTACGAGTCGTGTTGGCCGCCGCCAAGGCCAAGGTGGCGCCGCTGAAGGCACAGACAATACCAAGGATGGAGCTACAGGCTGCCCTGGTCGGAGCGAGGCTGGGAAACGCAGTCGCAGCAGAACACAGGTGGAAAACGGACACGGTTTTCTACTGGATCGACGCACAAGTGGTTCTGTGTTGGATACAGAACGGCAGCCGCAAATACACACCGTACGTCGCGCATCGGCTAGGGGAGATTGCCGAGCTGACGTCCGTTCACCAGTGGAGATGGCTGAGCACGAAGAGCAACGTCGCCGACTTAGCCACCAGAACGGGCTACGTTCCGAAGAGCGACAAGGACCCTTGGTTCCGGGGGCCGGACTTCCTGCGCAGGCCGATGAACGAGTGGCCCGCGGAGAGTCCCGCTAGAATCGAAAATCAAGAAGAATACGTCGCCTTCCACACCACGGAGGCGAGCGAGCTGAGCTGTCTACCAGATGTGACGCGCTTTTCAAACTACGAGCGCCTCGTAAGATGCACGGCGATGGTCTTGCTGTTCGTCGAGAAGTGCCGAGATCGTCGGGCCCACCTCGACGTACGACACCTGGAGAGGGCCGAGAGGTTGTGGTATCAAAAATCACAACGAGACAGCTTCGCACAAGAAATCGAGAAGATGGCAAGTGGCAAGACGGTGCCTAGATGGAGCTCCTTGTACCGGCTCAACCCGGTGTACAAGGACGGGCTGCTCGTACTAGACGGAAGGATCAAAGCGGCGCAGGTGCCGGCCGAAATGAAAAACCCTATCATCCTGGATGGAAGACATCGCTTCACAAGGTTACTGGTGGCAAGGGAGCACGCCAGAGCGGGACACGGGAGCCGCGAGAGAGTCGTGAACGACCTCAGGCAGAAATTCTGGATATTGAAGGTGCGGCCGACGGTGCGTACTATCATGAGCCGATGTGCGTTCTGTCGGCTACGACGGGCACACCCGAGGACCCCGCCAACTGGAGACCTGCCAGCCGAGCGCCTGGGGGCGTTCCAGAGACCATTTTCGTACTGTGGTCTCGACTGTTTCGGCCCGATGACGGTCACCATCGGCCGACGTCACGAGAAGAGGTGGGGAGCTCTCTTCACATGTCTGACGACGCGGGCAGTCCACCTGGAGCTGGTGGCTTCGCTGTCGACGGACTCTGCACTGATGGCAATGAGAAGAATGGCTGCGCGGCGAGGATGGCCGTCAGTCATGTACAGCGACAATGGGACAAATTTTAGAGGCGCGGACGTCGAGCTGCGGCAGGCGTACGCCGAGTGGGCGCCGGTTATGGCTCAGCTGGGCCTCACTCATCGGATGCAGTGGAAGTTTACACCGCCCGGGGCGCCGAGTCAAGGAGGTGCCTGGGAAAGAATGGTGAGGTCGGTGAAAACCGCCCTGCTAGCCACGCTGAACGAGAAGTCGCCCAGGGAAGAGGTACTCCAGACACTGATGGCCGAGGCGGAGTACTCAGTGAACGCTCGACCGCTTGTGCACGTATCGGTGGACCCCAACGACCCGGAGGCGATTACACCGAATCATTTCCTCCTCGGGTCGTCCACCGGACTGCCGTACGTCGGACCGTGTGTGCCGGCGGACAAAAAAACATGGAGGGTCGCGCAAGCCCTTGCCGACGAGTTCTGGAGGCGCTGGGTGAAGGAATACCTTCCCACGCTCACACCACGCTACGGGGCCCCGCTGAGCAACCGAGTCCTTGTACCAGGGGACCTGGTTGTCGTGGTCGACCCGACGCTGCCGCGTAATACGTGGCCGCGGGGGGTCGTGCACCGAGTCTACCCCGGCCAGGACGGACAAGTGCGCTGTGCGGACGTTCGCACGCGCAGTGGCGTGTTCCGGAGGCCGACGTCGAAGCTGGCGGTGCTGGAGGAGGCGCCACAGTCGCAGTTGCGACCGCTGGCGGAGCAGACGGAGCCGGGAGCGGAGCGGACGACGCCGGGAACGGCGCCGGGCGCGGAACGAGCGTCGGAGCAGCCTACAGCGAGCACGGACAGCTCGCAGTCGCCGGAGCGGCCCGCAGCGAGTTCACACAGCTCGCATTCGCCGGAGCAGTCTGCGGCGGGCGCGGACGGCCCGCAGTCGCCGCCGGAGCAGCCTACAGCGAGCACGAGCAGCTCGCAGTCACCGGAGCAGTCCACGGCGGGATCGGCGAGCCCGCAGTCACCTGAGGAGGCTGCGTAGACCCTGGCTACTGCGCCGGGGGGAGGATGTTAAGGACAGCGGCCTCGTAACGAAAAACATGAGTGAATTTTAATGTGAACAATAAACGTGTAATTAAAACGGTACGTAAAACTAGAATAGTGGACACTCAGTGACTATATGTATAGATTTATATGGCATCAGTGTGGAAAAATAGTGTTAAAATGGTGTTTTATCAAGTGCGGGTTATTTTGATTATATATTTTTAACTAAAGCTAATTTTAACGTAGCTTCTTTTGATTTATATAAATAAACGTAGTACATAACGTGTAGTATAGCGCTTAAGGTTATATAATAAATGGTTAAGAAATTATTACGAAAACAGTGGTAAAAATGTACAACATTTCATATAAGTTGAACCTTAAAATGTAAATAACTTTTCTATAGAATAAGATGTTTAGTATATAAGGGTTTATATGTCTGGTTATGATAATAAAGTATTTCACACAACGCGTTTTGCTTCACCTGGCTCATGGAAAATGGGGAAAATTATGGAAAATAGCCGTATAGAGAGGTAAAAATGAAATGGAAGATCGGCCCGAAAGAGGCGTACGGGCGGGGCTCTCTATACGGCATTGCCATGAGCCAGGTAAGCAAATCGAAAAAGTGAAAAAACGTTCTCCTCAAATAAGTGTTTTATTATCGCCCCGGCTCTGCCCAAATCGGTGTAACCTTGCTATCTTCGAGTCTAATCTGAGCCGGCGGTTGAACCCCTGTGAATTTATACAGTCCTGTACAGATAGATTATTGAAACGGGCTGTTAGTCGCGTAATCTGGACACACCTTTTCACATTGACAACAAAAAAATAGTAGTTTAATGTAGAATTTTCTAGAAGTTAGAAGTTAAATGCAATTGAAAATCATCTAAGGACACAGGTCTTACTCCTAAATGCGATATTTTTAAGCTACTGCTAAATTGTAAGATACCTGAAACTAAACTTCCTTTGACAATTAAATGCAGCATCATTGTTATTGGATGGTTAAGCATGAAGAATTCAAATGATAAAGGCCTTTTGTTCATTGACATCGAGGTACAGATATAAGATTATTTTCAAAATTTGCCATTTTTACCTATGCGATTTGCCTGTGTACCAATGCGATTATTAAAGTGAAAAAGTAAAACTTTGCATAGCCTATTTCATCTGACATGCATACGGATTACGGAATACGCAGACGCTAGTACCATACCATCTAGAATATCTAAGTTGTCCCACAATTTAATCCGAGGCAAGTCGGGCGCGCTTCCATAAATTACTATGTACTGAGAATCTTAATAAAGCGGCCCAGGCTTTTGTAATAAATGACGAAACAAAAATAAGAACTGAATACTTAATGCTCGGATGGGCTTAGGATTGTAAACACCGTGTCGCGTTTGTAGAACATTTGTAAATATGCGTTGGATTAGCAAGACCTTTTGCAGTGGAAACCTTTTTTTTTATATGACAAATTTGTTAATACATAATATTATGGCTATATAATATAAATTGAGATTAACTTACTAATAATTTATAACTATTTCACAAACTTTATTATATTATGACCAATGACTTATGAAAAACTCTAGGATGGTAGAAAACGGTAGAGTAGTAGAGAGACGTATGAAGAGGGAATCTGTAATTATATGCATTTATATTTAAAGTGAAACTGCTTTAGTGGTATTGAGAGTGTAATTTCAAGGTCGGGTCACGTCACGACACGATTTTCGTAAGAAGTATAATTAGCTATCTGTCGGTACCTAGCTACTCATGCTTCTTACGTAACAACATACCTTTCTAAAGCATGACTCAACACACAGATAGCGCCAAGTGTAGAAATTTCTGTAATTTATTTTGACGTGCTGTTCTTTAGGCATGATGAGAGTATTCTTGGATTTTAAATGATGAGTTAAGTTTTACTTCTGCCACGTGTACTCTGTACACGTTATGTTTTATTAACCTACTTTAAAATTAAAACAAGAATTCAACCCCAAATTAAGGATGGATAGTTGCATAATTAATAAATTGGTATTGGCCAAAAAATGTGTCAACTTAAAAGATATCACAACTTACCTACTATTACTAGGAATGAATACAATTTATCACATTATAATTTATACAAACATTTGTTAAGGTTACGACAGATTGTATAGCGCTGACGGTAGTTTTAAGTTAAAGATTCATAAAATACTGAGTAGAATGAATAGAGGTTCCAATGTTCAGCCGAGCTCTAGAAAAGATCGACCAAAAGGGAATATCTTTTAAAGAGAAACGACAAATATATCGCATCTGTGTCAATAAAGCTGTTACTGGAAGAGACAAAGGTAATTTTGTACGTATAATATGTTTAAAGCAGTTTATGGAAGTTTATACTTTTAACATGTTCATATTGTATTTTAAAATAATATTGTACATAATTACAGATAATATCTGTAATTGGCGTGAACACAACACTTAGATTTAATGTAATGTATGGACCCAATTATAGTGTTAGTGTTTGTGTTGGTATGTGCCTTTGAGATAAAAAAAATAAATAAATTGTAATTTATGGATAATCTAGTGCCTATAACATGATCTATATTAGTCCCTATAACAGTATCTTTATTCTCTTTTTAGTTCGTTAATGTAATCCTGTGATCAACTTTTTAAATTGTTCTCACTTTCTTAATTACTTTCAATTATTATTCATATTAATTGACTCTGGCGCTACTTCTTTGCTTACTACAAACTCTTTCTTTATTTGGTAAGCACAATAATCATTCTTGAACAATCTGATCCCAACTTGAGCCTAATGCTAACGAGTTCTTCCGAGACATACTGTGCATTATACTGTATAATGCTTCTTTGCATTTCGTACGTCGAGATGTATTTCCAGGATTTTGTATCTGTGCCAGATACAGAGTAGTGAAACCACGACAGAGAAATAGATATATAGCCGAAGTACGAACGTAAACATGTTTACCGTTCGCGATAGAATAAAAAAAAACTCGGAACTGTAAACAATTATTCACTGAATGTATCCAGTTATTTATGGTGTGGACGAATAATAAACTGCAATATAGATAGAAAAAGCTTTATTTACAAAGGCACAAAAACACAAATCTAGAGACACTGTACAAAATGGCGGCATTCCGGCTTCCATAGTTTCTTTCAGTTAACTAATAATTAACATTTTGCTATCATTGATAATTTTTTTATTTATTTATGCGAACGTTTTGACTTGTATATTTCTTACAAGATTTTTATAACAACAACGCCCCCGGCGTTAACATGCGGATTTCCTTATATATATATATACACATTTCTTATTGTGTTTATTATAACTAGCATATAGGCTCGACTTATGGTGATATTTATAACTGCACTAAATTATCTCCTTTCAAAATAAAAGGTAGTTGTTCCTTTTGTGAAGAAAAGTTACTGGCAAACATCCAATATATACTCTACTTGAAGTAGCCAATATATCACCATTTTTGGGCACTCATAATAGTGTAAGAATAAAGGTATATATAGAATATTAATCATGATAATCGGTAAGAAGTTATTTGCTGTATCTATTTGCTGTAATGCCTAAAATTTATAAACTATGGGAGATAGAAACATGTAAGCCTATAGAACATGCTAAAATCTCTGTAGGAAAATTATTATGATCGAAATCGGACAATAACTTTTGAAGTCATTCAAAGAAAACCTATTGCGAGTTGATAGTTACGGAACCCTCCTTATACATGTCCTAACATGCTCTTGGTTAGATTTTTTAAAATACTGTGAATTAGTATTTTTAAACTCCTAAAATACCTTATCATGTCTTGATTGTCGCCACTAAACACCTAAATTGGAATTTACCTACTTGGTAAGTTTATGTAACTTACCTAAGATTTCCGAAAAATGGCAAACAATAATTAGGTACCCTTTAAAAATAAACGATTCTAGTACTTTCAACACTTAGAATGTTAAAGGTGTGATATGTACGTATAAATGTTACTATACTTCTCAACTTACAATTAAATATGATCTTTAATAATTAAGTGTAATAATTAAAAAACTAACCACGTGCTTACAGCACTTAAGTCCTTTTTTTTTAACCTCAATTAAGCCAAGTATACATTAGGTTGATATTTAAAAAGTAATTCTTTAAATATATTTTTTTGATAGTATGAATAGTGTGCATTGGTGGAAAATACGAGCGAGGTACTTAAATCGACAAATAGCTTTTCTGCAATTGACAGTGTATTAAACAGCTGCCTGCATGCCAGAATAGCTTTGTATCCTCTGAGTAAGAGGCTCTACACACTTACCAGAATGTGAACATTTTGTTTACGTGAAATATTGTTTAAGAATATACAAAAAGGCTAATTTTAATCAAACTTTTTTGTCATAGTGCATGTTATATAATTATGTTATAGTTACTGCAACAGACTCGTGCAGTAACGGGCACATTAGGTGTGAATGATAACAATTAAATACAAAAAAGACACAACTAAGTATAGTAGATCAACAATCCAAAAGTGACATCTTGTTAAACGTGTCATTTTATTGATAATTTCAGATTTCGTGAAAAACTTATTATAATTGGGGGCTGTTTTACAATCAACTAAAAAGTGTCGGAAGTTTACTTTATACCGAGCGACGGAGACAAAACATCCAAATAAGCTATTTGGCAGTTATCAGTAGATTGTAAAACGGGCCTCAGGTACTTACTGCTGAGTAAGTGAAGAATAATAGTGATTTCTATGGCCTTAGGCAGCAGTAAGTGAAGAATAATAGTGACTTCTATTATTTGCGAACAAGTTAATATTATCAAATGATCAACGACCGCGTGGGTGAGAAAGCTGCTTAACAACGTAGAGGTTGTCACGGCGCCTAGAGGGTTGCCAGCGAGCTGAAACTTTTTCTTTGATAGAGTTCGAATAAATCTGCTACAAAACCGGCAATGCAGACTCCACAAGACGTGCTCGAAGAATTTAGCTTTTCAAACGTTGCACTTTTCTACTTTATTCTTCGTAATTCATTGTATAATTGTACTATAATAATGTTAAAGGTATTGTTAATAAACATAGATCGGTCGATATTGTGGGGAAAAATTATTTGATGCGGTATCTATACTATCTATATATATACTTTAATAGTATAATAAAGAGGATAGATTTGTTTGTTTGCATTCAATAAGCTCCAAAACTACTCTACCGATTTTGATAAAATTTTGCACAGATATTGAGTAGACCACGGGAAAGGACATAGGGAAGGGGTTTTTATTGCGGAAAATGTCCTGTTTCAGCGAGATTTCTTTTTGCGCGCACGAATCATCGCGGAAAACATTTATCTCATATAAACTTTTAAGTTAATTTCAATAACATTTTTACAAAGCGAATATTTATTTCACTGTCTTGTCTCAGCGATGTTAAAAAAAATTATTAATTCTTCGTCATTAGACAATTTGTTCTAAAAACCTATAAAAAGATAAATACCAGTAGCATCCGAAACAATATTTGTATTACTTTATTTAATGTTTCCTAGTCCAATGAAATATGTATTAAGAGTGTCTATGTGTATAGTCGCGGAGTTGCGATTATGAATAATGCATTTTTGTTTTGGATTTTTATGAGAAAAGTTTTGATTATTTTCGGCTCGGAGGCAAGTAAGAGATATGAGGCGGACTCTTCGATGCGCGGATAGAATAATTGGCAAACTCTCGTTCCAGAGGTACAAATGGATTGCTACGTAATAAATTTACTAGAAAAGTTATATGTGGTCTACAGGAATTGCTTTACTTTTGTACATAATATAATGAATATTAATATTAGCCGGACAGTAATGTATGGCGTATTAGGAAGTTAAAGTAGATACCTATTGTTATTGATGCAGAATTTGAAGATTATTTGGTTTTGAAAAACCTATAAAAGTGTTATATTTGGTACCTACATACCAGTGGCGTGGGGTTCCTATAACACCATTCCTATCGGCTTCACTTACCACGAAATTCCTTTTGAAGACCCTCATCCAAATCCCTACCTATTATACAGGTTAGGGCTTCCCTATGAAGGAGAACCAGCCTTTGCCACTGCTTCATACTACTTTTTTTTTTTCGTTTAGTTAATTCATCTTTCATCTCATAATATCATCAACTTATATAAACTAATATTATAAAGAGAAAATATATTTTGTATGTTGAATAGGCTCCGAAACTACAAGACCGATTTTGATACAAGTTGGCACATAAGCTAGTATTTATTGCGGCAAAATGTATAGTTTCCGTGGAATTTCCATTTGGGCGCACGAAGTCGCGGGCAGTGTCTAGTTGATAATAAAAAAAGTTTTAAAATAATTTTATAAAATACTTCTATCCAATTATATCATTATATATAAAAGCTACATAAAAATGAAACGTTTGTTTTTTTCTATGATAAAACCGATCAAGAATGTTTTTTCAGTTGTTAATTGTTTTAGTCTCGCCTCTTAATCAAATAAATCAGTCTTTATAGGTAGTTGTTATAATAAAAACTATAAAGTAATAAGCCATAAATCGATCTCAGTACATTTATCACGGGCCCAGTTATTGTGAACTGACACCGCCAGATTAATTTAGTTAGGTTTTGGAGCCGTATTTATGAATATCATGAATATATTGGAAGCTTTCAGGCTAATTTTGATAAAACTATTTGATGATAATCCTCAATTTTGCAATTTCGATAAAGTATATTTGGAGCTAATGAAACTTTGAAATAATGAAATAAAATCTGTCACTTAAAAATAAATGGCAAATCCTTATTATGGACATAATTAAGCAAATATAACTTTCAATGACTATTTAAAATGTTTATCTACTATAGCTCAGATACTCGTTTATTGAATGAATCACGGTACAAGGGTAGTCGAAAATTTTGGACACCAATTAAATTCAAAACAAATACATTAATCGACTAGGCCAAATGTAGACTAGGCCAATAAAATGAGTGGAAAATTATCACGTTTTAATCGACCGTTTAAAAGCTGGACAATGTGTCCGTTTATATAATCACGCGCGGGGAATTAGGCATAAGAAATACTGTCAGACTCCTAACAAGCAATTCTGATAACTATTTTAACTAAACCGCTTACTACTTCTAAAGGGTTAGGCTAAAACACTTAGCGGCAGATCGTGCTTGTAGATAGAGTAATTTTGTATTCCAAATGCTGTCGATAATCACTGGATAATGGGTGATGAGGAATCGAAACGTCACGTTACACGTGTTAATGGACATTGAATACCTAGTTGTGTTACAGAAGAAGTTCAAAGAAAATACTTCGATGAGAGTTCAATTTTATTTGACTGTATTTAGATCTTTATAATATAACAAAAATTTGTTGAAGTTGAACTGCTTTAAGCGCGTTGAGCACTGTTTTTGAATTTTTAAATTATGAGTTAAGTTTCACTTCTGCCACGGGTATGTACTCTGTGCACTAGCGTATGTGCTTTTAAGGGTTTCGTTGTACTGCAAGTAACCCTTATAGTTTCGCTCTATCCTCTAGTAGATAAATAGAATACATATAGATTTTACTTTTAATTGCATAAAATAATAATAATTTTATATTTGTCTCCCCATCATGTATAGAAAGATTATTTTTTTTCTCAATCAACCCCATTTAATTGTATGTGTGGGGTATCGTGGACTAGGAATTTTAAAATAGAGGTGAGGTTTGATACACGACTTTTTTATTAAGTGAACCTGTACAGGACTGTATAAATTCACAGGGGTTCAACCGCCGGCTCAGATTAGACTCGAAGATAGCAAGGTTACACCGATTTGGGCAGAGCCGGGGCGATAATAAAACACTTATTTGAGGAGAACGTTTTTTCACTTTTTCGATTCGCTTACCTGGCTCATGGCAATGCCGTATAGAGAGCCCCGCCCGTACGCCTCTTTCGGGCCGATCTTCCATTTCATTTTTACCTCTCTATACGGCTATTTTCCATAATTTTCCCCATTTTCCATGAGCCAGGTGAAGCAAAACGCGTTGTGTGAAATACTTTATTATCATGACCAGACATATAAACCCTTATATACTAAACATCTTATTCTATAGAAAAGTTATTTACATTTTAAGGTTCAACTTATATGAAATGTTGTACATTTTTACCACTGTTTTCGTAATAATTTCTTAACCATTTATTATATAACCTTAAGCGCTATACTACACGTTATGTACTACGTTTATTTATATAAATCAAAAGAAGCTACGTTAAAATTAGCTTTAGTTAAAAATATATAATCAAAATAACCCGCACTTGATAAAACACCATTTTAACACTATTTTTCCACACTGATGCCATATAAATCTATACATATAGTCACTGAGTGTCCACTATTCTAGTTTTACGTACCGTTTTAATTACACGTTTATTGTTCACATTAAAATTCACTCATGTTTTTCGTTACGAGGCCGCTGTCCTTAACATCCTCCCCCCGGCGCAGTAGCCAGGGTCTACGCAGCCTCCTCAGGTGACTGCGGGCTCGCCGATCCCGCCGTGGACTGCTCCGGTGACTGCGAGCTGTGTGGACTCGCTATAGGCTGCTCCGGCGGCGACTGCGGGCCGTCCGCGCCCGCCGCAGACTGCTCCGGCGAATGCGAGCTGTGTGGACTCGCTGCGGGCCGCTCCGGCGACTGCGAGCTGTCCGTGCTCGCTGTAGGCTGCTCCGACGCTCGTTCCGCGCCCGGCGCCGTTCCCGGCGTCGTCCGCTCCGCTCCCGGCTCCGTCTGCTCCGCCAGCGGTCGCAACTGCGACTGTGGCGCCTCCTCCAGCACCGCCAGCTTCGACGTCGGCCTCCGGAACACGCCACTGCGCGTGCGAACGTCCGCACAGCGCACTTGTCCGTCCTGGCCGGGGTAGACTCGGTGCACGACCCCCCGCGGCCACGTATTACGCGGCAGCGTCGGGTCGACCACGACAACCAGGTCCCCTGGTACAAGGACTCGGTTGCTCAGCGGGGCCCCGTAGCGTGGTGTGAGCGTGGGAAGGTATTCCTTCACCCAGCGCCTCCAGAACTCGTCGGCAAGGGCTTGCGCGACCCTCCATGTTTTTTTGTCCGCCGGCACACACGGTCCGACGTACGGCAGTCCGGTGGACGACCCGAGGAGGAAATGATTCGGTGTAATCGCCTCCGGGTCGTTGGGGTCCACCGATACGTGCACAAGCGGTCGAGCGTTCACTGAGTACTCCGCCTCGGCCATCAGTGTCTGGAGTACCTCTTCCCTGGGCGACTTCTCGTTCAGCGTGGCTAGCAGGGCGGTTTTCACCGACCTCACCAGTCTTTCCCAGGCACCTCCTTGACTCGGCGCCCCGGGCGGTGTAAACTTCCACTGCATCCGATGAGTGAGGCCCAGCTGAGCCATAGCCGGCGCCCACTCGGCGTACGCCTGCCGCAGCTCGACGTCCGCGCCTCTAAAATTTGTCCCATTGTCGCTGTACATGACTACCGGCCATCCTCGCCGCGCAGCCATTCTTCTCATTGCCATCAGTGCAGAGTCCGTCGACAGCGAAGCCACCAGCTCCAGGTGGACTGCCCGCGTCGTCAGACATGTGAAGAGAGCTCCCCACCTCTTCTCGTGACGTCGGCCGATGGTGACCGTCATCGGGCCGAAACAGTCGAGACCACAGTACGAAAATGGTCTCTGGAACGCCCCCAGGCGCTCGGCTGGCAGGTCTCCAGTTGGCGGGGTCCTCGGGTGTGCCCGTCGTAGCCGACAGAACGCACATCGGCTCATGATAGTACGCACCGTCGGCCGCACCTTCAATATCCAGAATTTCTGCCTGAGGTCGTTCACGACTCTCTCGCGGCTCCCGTGTCCCGCTCTGGCGTGCTCCCTTGCCACCAGTAACCTTGTGAAGCGATGTCTTCCATCCAGGATGATAGGGTTTTTCATTTCGGCCGGCACCTGCGCCGCTTTGATCCTTCCGTCTAGTACGAGCAGCCCGTCCTTGTACACCGGGTTGAGCCGGTACAAGGAGCTCCATCTAGGCACCGTCTTGCCACTTGCCATCTTCTCGATTTCTTGTGCGAAGCTGTCTCGTTGTGATTTTTGATACCACAACCTCTCGGCCCTCTCCAGGTGTCGTACGTCGAGGTGGGCCCGACGATCTCGGCACTTCTCGACGAACAGCAAGACCATCGCCGTGCATCTTACGAGGCGCTCGTAGTTTGAAAAGCGCGTCACATCTGGTAGACAGCTCAGCTCGCTCGCCTCCGTGGTGTGGAAGGCGACGTATTCTTCTTGATTTTCGATTCTAGCGGGACTCTCCGCGGGCCACTCGTTCATCGGCCTGCGCAGGAAGTCCGGCCCCCGGAACCAAGGGTCCTCGTCGCTCTTCGGAACGTAGCCCGTTCTGGTGGCTAAGTCGGCGACGTTGCTCTTCGTGCTCAGCCATCTCCACTGGTGAACGGACGTCAGCTCGGCAATCTCCCCTAGCCGATGCGCGACGTACGGTGTGTATTTGCGGCTGCCGTTCTGTATCCAACACAGAACCACTTGTGCGTCGATCCAGTAGAAAACCGTGTCCGTTTTCCACCTGTGTTCTGCTGCGACTGCGTTTCCCAGCCTCGCTCCGACCAGGGCAGCCTGTAGCTCCATCCTTGGTATTGTCTGTGCCTTCAGCGGCGCCACCTTGGCCTTGGCGGCGGCCAACACGACTCGTACTTCCCCATTTTCTTGTTCCAATCTCCAATAGACGGCTGCGGCGTATGCGTCCTTACTCGCGTCGCAGAACACGTGCAGCTGTCGGCCTCTCGTCGGACTCCCCCCGTTGTAACTCCGGGGTAGCTCGAGCTGACTGATGTACTCCATGTCGGTCAGCCAACGGGCGAAATCTTGGGCTGACTCAGCGGGTAGCGACTCGTCCCAATCCAGCTTCTGACGCCACAAGCCTTGTAGGATGACTTTGGCGGTGATCGTGTAGCAGCTCAGCAGTCCCAGCGGGTCGTAGATGCTCATCACCGTGCTGAGGGCCTCTCTCTTTGTCGGTGCGCGCTGTAGCTCGCGAACCTCCTTATGGACTCTGGAGAGCGACGTGTTGAATCTTAGTTTGTCGCCTCGGGAGTCCCATAGCATGCCCAAGGTCTTCTGCTCGTCTTTGGTGACACGCTGTGTAGTGTCCTCGGCCAGGCGGTCTTCAGGCAGTCCCTCTAGCACCCTCCGGTCGTTGCTCGTCCAGCCTCGTAAGTGGAAGCCACCTTTCCTATGTATTTGGTCCACTTGTTCCACGGTCTGCATGGCCTTCTGGTGGTCTGGATAGCTGTCTACGTAGTCATCCATGTAGTGGGCTTCGGTGATAGCGCGATGAGCTTCGGGATGCGATTCGGCAAACTCTTCCGCGTTCCGATTCCGGGCTGAGTGTGCCAGGAACGGTGAACACGATGCTCCGAAGATCATTACCACCATCTTGTATGTGGACGGCGGTTCGCCTTCGTCTTCTCTCCACAGGAACAGCTGGGCCGGTTGGTCTTCTTTCCTGACCTTGACACGAAGAAACATCTCCTCTATATCGGCCTTCACAGCGACGGCTTCCTCTCTGAACCGGAACAATATCTTCGGCAGTGAGGTCAGAAGGTCAGGCCCCTCTAACAAGTGATCGTTGAGGCTCACGCCGTTTGTTCTCGCTGCTGCGTCGAAAACCAGTCGCAACTTGCCCGGCTTGTTTGGGTTTTTAACCGGGAAGTGCGGCAGGTACCATGTGATGTCACTTCCGGCCTCTGTCCCGTCGCATTTTTCCGCATATCCCTTGCTTATGAGATTCTTCATCTGTCCATGATACTGCGCCTCGTCCATGGGGTTCTTCTTGAGCTTGTGTTCCAAGTTCTTGAGCCTCTTTAGCGCAGTATTGTAGCTAAGAGGTAGCTTGACGCCGTTCGTGCGCCACAGAAGTCCCACTTCGAATCGACCGTCTTCCGTTCGTTTGGCCGTTCTGCCAAAGAGGTCGATGGCTCGCTGCTCCTCGTCGCTCAGCTTAGCCTTGGACGCTATTCCCAGTGCGTCTATTTCGAAGTGTTTCTTCACCATTTCCTCCAGTCGTTCGCCTCGGGTCTCGATCGTAGACACGTGCAGGATGTTCTCGTGTTCTTCCTGCTTTATGAGGCGTCTGGGGATGCTTCCATGGATTACCCAGCCAAGCTTCGTCTTCGAGGCTGCAGGCTGGTTTCTCTTGCCGATCCTCAGCTCCCTGGATACAATGAGCTGCCAGTTGTCCGTGCCGATGAGAAGTTGGGGTTTCTTGTCTTCATAGCATATCTCTTCGTTCTTGAGATCATGCAGGTGAGCAAGTCGAAACAGTGATTCCGGGACGGACTGAGTAAGTAGGTTCAATCCGGCCACGGTTCTCGCAGTGACGTCATATCTGGTACCGTCGTGACCCCGTACGCCAAGTTGTACGAGTCGGCTTTTTTCTTCCCTTCTCTCGGCATTGATCCCATGCATTCTCAGCACCTTCGGTGGGCCGTCTGCGCCGATAGCCTTCGCGACGTCTTCATCCAGTAGTGTCACTGTCGAGCCCTCGTCGAACAGCGCGAAGATATCCGCTTCGCCCCGTGGACCGACAACTTGAATTCTTCTCATCTTAAGTTTCACCGCACGGTCGGAGGTGACCGATGCGGTAATCACGGCGTCCTCTGTCTGTGGGGCGCCGCCGGACCTGTCTTCGTGCAGCAGCGCATGATGAGGCAAGTTGCAGCCCTTCACGCCGCACGGCTTCGCCCTGCAGTTGTATCTTCTGTGCCTGCTTCGTATGCACCGGAAACACAGCCCTTCCTTTTTGACCGTGTCCCATCTCTTTTGCATGCTCAGTTTCTTGAAAGCAGCGCAGCGAAATAGAGCGTGATCTTCGGCACATATCGGGCACTTCGTTGACTCCTCGCGTATTCTCTTTGGCTGGCTGCGACTCGGCGAATCCCTGCCCTCGTCTGCTATCGCGAAGACTGGCTTCCTCGTTCGGGCTTCGTTCTTGTTAGGAGGTGGACGCGGTGTTTCCTTCTTCAGTGCCGTGCTGAACCCGTAGCGCAGCGCCCTGTCCGCTTCTCTCATTAAGAATTCAGAGAGAAGGACGACATCGGGCTCGTTCCTGAAGCGCGACGTCTCTTCTGCGTAGTCGTACCACTTGCTCTTCTCGTATGGGCTGAGCTTCTCGAGGATGTCTCTCGTGAGCAACGGGTTAAAGAGATACCCGTGCCTCAGCTTCCTCAGGATGGCTACCATGTTCTGAATCTTCACTGCAAATCGGTTGAGTTCTGCCGCCGAACCTCCGAGCCTCGGTATCCTCTTCAGATCTTCCATCATGCGATCGACCATAACCTCGGGTCGACCGAAGCATTGTTCCAAGGTCTTCATAATTTGTTCAGGCGGCGTCGCGACGCTCAGCAGTGGTGCCACGGCTTCTCTTGCTTCTCCCCGTAGGCAGCTTCTCAGACGAGCTAAGTTCTCGATCGGCTTGAGCTTGTAGAACGCAGTGGTGTCTTCCATGGCTGCTTTGAATGGCAACCATTCAGTGGGAGCGCCCGAGAATATGGGCAACTCCGTAGTGTGGCGCGACTGGCGTTGGTTTAGCAGTTTATCCAATGTTTCGGCAAGTTGTTCCACTCCATTAGCCCTAGACGTGGGCGGTGTGGGTGAGCGTGGGCGGCGTTGCTGCGGCCACTCGAACCTCGTCTTCTGGGCTCCCTTCGGTGGCATGTCTTCTGGCTTCGGCGTCTCTCTTTCTTCCATTGATGTCGGCTCTTGTCTAGCCTCTTCGGGTTCGGGACCCTGTTCGCTTAGCCAGGCTCGGACACGTTGCTCCACCTGTTCTGATGGCTCGTCGTCGTCGGGGCTGCTACCATCTTCTGCAGCGGCGACGTCAGCGGCGAGCTTCTTCTTTATAAGTTCTGCTTCGATCTGCAGTTCCTTCTTACGAAGAGCGGCGAGTTTCTCCTCCGCCTCGTAATGCATACGCGCGACGACACTTGCTGTCGATCGACGCGATCTAATTGAAATAGCCTTCTTTCTGGCTAGGGTTCGTACTTCCGAGGATGCAGGCGCCTTGCTGGTACCTGGTCTCGGTTTCAAAATAGTTTGAAGCAGATCCGCTCTTCCCTCGGTCGGCGGCGGCTGGCTTGTAGCGGCAGCGGACGGCGATCGTGGCGGATCCGGAAATCGATGTGGTTGCTGCTGGTTCTCCTCGGCCCCACTCTGACTTCTTGTTATAACCATCTTCAAATGTTAATCTCAAATGTTAATCTTCAATGTTAATCTTCAATGTTAATCTTCCATAATAATCTTCCTTTTCAAGAATCTTCGGGAGGTTTTTCCGATGAAAAATCTGCGAATCCTTGCTTCCGTTCGCAGCGGTGTATCCTTGTATCCTCGAGTCCGATCTTCTGAGTCCAATCTAATCCCTGGCGTTGATTCCCGTTGATAAATCTTGATAAAGTTTCCAATGTTCTGACTTAAATCTTCAAAAAATTTCTACGTTCAGAACAGCTGACGAAAATTTTCAAGTCCAGTCTTCAGTAAAAATTTCTATCTTGATTCTTCGGAAATTTTTCTATGTTCAGAACAGCTGACGAAAATTTTCTAAGTCCAGTCTTCAGTAAAAATTTCTATCTTGATTCTTCGGAAATTTTTCTATGTTCAGAACAGCTGACGAAAATTTTCTAAGTGCCGTCTTCGTTATTTTCAACTTGATATGGACTTCAAATTTTTCTTCGATCTTGAAATTCGGCTCGCCAAAGGACCGCGCACTACTGTACAGGACTGTATAAATTCACAGGGGTTCAACCGCCGGCTCAGATTAGACTCGAAGATAGCAAGGTTACACCGATTTGGGCAGAGCCGGGGCGATAATAAAACACTTATTTGAGGAGAACGTTTTTTCACTTTTTCGATTCGCTTACCTGGCTCATGGCAATGCCGTATAGAGAGCCCCGCCCGTACGCCTCTTTCGGGCCGATCTTCCATTTCATTTTTACCTCTCTATACGGCTATTTTCCATAATTTTCCCCATTTTCCATGAGCCAGGTGAAGCAAAACGCGTTGTGTGAAATACTTTATTATCATGACCAGACATATAAACCCTTATATACTAAACATCTTATTCTATAGAAAAGTTATTTACATTTTAAGGTTCAACTTATATGAAATGTTGTACATTTTTACCACTGTTTTCGTAATAATTTCTTAACCATTTATTATATAACCTTAAGCGCTATACTACACGTTATGTACTACGTTTATTTATATAAATCAAAAGAAGCTACGTTAAAATTAGCTTTAGTTAAAAATATATAATCAAAATAACCCGCACTTGATAAAACACCATTTTAACACTATTTTTCCACACTGATGCCATATAAATCTATACATATAGTCACTGAGTGTCCACTATTCTAGTTTTACGTACCGTTTTAATTACACGTTTATTGTTCACATTAAAATTCACTCATGTTTTTCGTTACGAGGCCGCTGTCCTTAACAGAACCATTTTCGAGTAACCGGCATTCAAAGTGGTATACAAGTTGGTTCCCCTGGAATTTATAAATAATAGGAGGTAGACTTGTTACTTTATATTCAGATAGGTCATGCTAAATACATTTTAAAGAATATTTTGAGCAAAATAGGACCATAACTTTTGAAGAAGTTTGAAAAAAAACCTATCGCGCATTGATAGTTACGGAAGCCTCCTTAGACATGTCAGTCAGACTTGGTTAGGTTATTTAACAATAAAATGATTTATTTAATTCATTTAACCTTTACTGATACCGTAATCGAAACATCAAGCAGAAGCAGAGATTGAGCGATTATACCAGTAATTAAGTATGCACTGTCGTGGCGACTCTCAAATTTGCATGTTAAACGAAGGCTGCGTTTTATTTTTCATTTGGTATTAAGTTAGTTCGCGTGTTACCGCAGCTCGCTACTGTTCAACACTTGGACCTTATTGAGAGATAATAAAGCCTATAACAATTAAATAAGCGAATCGATAGGCTTTTTAATTGTGTTGTTAGCTTTGAATTAAGGCGTAGAGATCGCTTGCTCGATGCTGTTACATTACTTTATGTTACATTGCCACAATCTGATACCCATTAAAATATTTAGAGTGGTTGGTTCACGCGTCTTTGATGGTGTGAGAATTAATTCCACGTTATATATTTTACCCCAAATGCATTTAATAGAAATTATTATCATTGGACATACATATTATATATTACAAGATGTAATGGGGAGTTACTATCTTCTTTTTATTTCCAAATAAAATCAAGTATTATAGTATAGATTCATTTTATAATCATACCTACATTAAAATCTCTATGATTAAATTTTAGCCGCAAAGACATCCAATTTTAATTTCAAACATAAAAAATCATTACTTTACCTACTACGTCTTCTTTTATATTAGTAGCATTTACTTATTATTTTATCAACGCAATAAATAATAATTTAAAGAGCCATTTTAAAGTATTTTCACCAGTGTTTCTGTGTAACGGCCAGATAGTACCGAAAGCACTCTTACAGGAAAAGGAAATAAATTACGTACTTACGTCGGTAAGCCATATAAAGCGACCCCAATTAGTGGATGTGATGTATGGTATATTATACATTTTCTGGGGGTTCGATTTCGCGTTAGCCGCTGGTCAAGCATTAAAATATTAAGGGACCTCTAATCTACCATGATTGAATTTGCGTTCCTCTGCCCCTGTGTACCCTCGTAGCTCTTTAAGTAAGAATTTTGTGGCGCTACTATTGTTTCTTGACAAGAGTTAGTACCAAATATTTTCATTCGATTTTAATTTTTTAAATACATTGTTTTTTTTCTCCTTATGTATTCGAATGGATGTTTGCATAAGATCTAAATTTTTTTTTTAAATTTGGAGGACTTAAATGACTATAAAACGGTGCTCTGGATCACATTGGTGTCACATACTATGAAATGAACATAATTATATTTTTGATTGTTCTGTAGGTTCTTGGTGTTAATTCATGTTTCACAGTAATAATACACATAACTTTTGAGAATATATCTACAACTGATAATAACTTTAACGAAATACATACATAGGTCGTGTAATATATTAAAAATTAATGTAAAGTACATTACAGTGGAAAAGGTGCAAGAAATTCTGTATATAATACTGTGAAACATAATATGAAGCCTGAGGTCATTATGGGTTACAAGAGCGATAATTTCAGTTATAATAATTATAGTTAGTACCTATTTTATCTGGACGAGTAAAACGAGGAATATTATATAAGTTATTAATATTGTATTAGTTAGTATTTTCGATTTTAGTTACATGCAATAGCTACATAACACAATTAAAATAATAAATATATCAGGTAGAGTGCATTCAACCAAAATGAAAAAGTGGAAAATAGAGTTTTTTTTTTCGTTTCAACTATACTCGGTTTTCTTGTCGATAATCCTCAAAGAGCTACATATCAAATCTTATACATTACTAAATAAATATATTTATTTTGTAATGTATAAGAAAAACTACAAGTCAACGAATCCACATTTACATACACTATTACATCATTAACAACTTCACTTATAGTGGTAGACTTTTCTGACGTTCTATAAATAACTTTGTAAGTTTTACATGGAGATAAAACCATTTTCATGTTATAAAAATAACGAAATATGATATGACTTCCTTTCGAGTCGAGTTCCCGTAGTAAAGTGGTAGCGTATGAAATAAATCTACAGACTGTATACAAAGCGTGCGGGCGGCCGATAGCGCCCAAAGCCGAGGTGGAGGAGAGAAGAAAATTAGCATTTTAATAAATACACACCCTTTGGAACATACCGGCCGTAAATCCCGCCGGATCTTTATAATCAAATTCAAACACATTATTCTTATTTGAATGTGGAAAGTCTTCCGAAATTGCGTTGATGCTATTTTTTTTAATTTCATGTTACAGGCGAATGAAAATTCACATCATATTGGTTATGATAATATGGTGTTAAATTTCATGTTTTTAGAATGACGAATACAGGTTAAGATAACCATAGTTAATTTCTTACATAGCCATTAAATACTTTTAAGCACGTAACTTTTTTCTGGAAGCGCTAACATTAAGACCAACCAACTAGATCACAAAAGCACATTAGCTTGACATACGAAAAATCTAAAAATTACAAGAATGCTTCCAAATTTGTCTCATTTCTCTCTTTTAACGCTCTGCTGTAAGACAGATACACGATACCGCAGTATATTTATATAGGACAATTAAACTAAGCAGTCGCGGTCATCGTAATCTCGGATAAGGGCTGCTGCATAAATCAGGGCGGGTGACGGTGCCCGGAGCCTTCACTTTATCTACTACCCACTAACTACTACTACTGGATGCGCTACGCTATTTTGGAAATTTCATTAGTTAAAATAAAAGGTTGAGGACTTCCGCATTAATTGCGTAGTTTAACTTATCTATTATGCACTATGGCTGTGCACAATAGTGCAGAAGAATTGAGTAAGTATTGCACAATTTATTTAATTAATGGCTAATCTTAATAAGTATGACCTAATGATTGAGTATTAAGACGTCCATTTAAGGGTACTATATTATTTTGTCTGGTCTTCTAATCAATAAAAACGGGTATGCCTTAATAATTTTTGAGTATTTTTTAAATATTTCTATAATATAATATATTGTACTTAATTAATAATTCTGACGATGACCATTTTTTGTATTGTACCATCAGGGATTCTAATTTATAAGGTAGAGTGTACTCATAATAATTTATTTGTCTTAAAATGACGGCATGCAGTCACAATACAACTGTCACTGACATGTCATCGATCATATATATAGAAGAAGGCGTCTTCTAGGCGCGCCGGGCCCTTGAAAGGGGCCTTGGGCGCGAAAACATGATCAGGGGCTATGCCCCTCTGCATGTGGAGTTCCAGAGACACACCCAGTACGAATACTGGGTGCAAAGACGTCAGTTTTTAGGGAAGACCCCCCGCGGCAGAACGCGGGGAAACCAGAGGTGGCAAAGGAAATGAAGATAGCGAGGGCCGTGGGCGGCCAAGACCTGCGGTCGACTCCGACGACGCGTGGGGTCCTGGTCGGGGACCAGGAAGCGTGTATGGGTCCACTCCCACACGCGCCGCTTTTGTCGACCACGGACACAACCGACCAGGGAAATGGAGGGGGGGGGGGGGGAAGGTATTTCCGAGCCCCAGACTTTTTATGTCGGGGGGAAGGGGCTGCCACGGGGATGACGTGTGGGCAATAGGGCTGCCCCACGTCATACTCCGGGCGCACAAAAGAAGTATTTGCGCCGGTTTGAGCCGGCGCGGGGTTAAGGGGGCGGGGGCATCGATCCAACGGTGCATATTCGGAGGCGCACCGCGCATGGGGGCGTCTCGGCCGCGTGGCTCCGGGATGCTCCCTGCGTCTGGTGTCGACAGGGCGGTGGCTGTGGGCGAGCAGACATGTCACGCAGCGGGTCAGTTGACCGGGTACGCGGCTACCGCTCGCTCAGAGATAGGTGATCCTGTAACTAAAAGAATACATTAACGCGTTCAAGGAGCGCGGGGGGGGGCGGTGCATAACACGCGTGAGTCCCGAGTCCGGTACACGCAGCTCGGATCTCCGGCAGTCACAGTCGGCTCCTATGATAGGAGCTTCTGGATGCCGGAGATATCCAGGCGCGGGTCCGAGCTAGGGTCTGGGGAGCCAAACTTTTATTAGGGCTGCGATGGTGGGGGCGCCTTTTAGGAGGGCCTGTATGATTGCTTGGAGGATCTCCTCCCCGGCCTGAACCTTCTGAACTAGGTCCATGACCAGGGAGAGGAGGGTCTGCAGCAGCTCTGCTGTGGATAGGGGGGCCTCGCTTTCCCCCGACCCTGGGGGCAGCAGAGGGAATACCGGAGTCTGTGGATACGGGGCGACCACGTGATTTGCGGGCTCCGGGACGATCCTATCTTCCACGACTGTGATAGCCGAGGAGGTAGCACTGGATGTGCGCGAGGAGCGCTGGAAGCGCGGGGAGCGCGGGGGGCGCGGAGTGCGCGGGGAGCGCAAGGCGCGCGGGGAGCGCTGCGAGTCCCGCGTGAGGTCAGGCTGCAGTGGAGCGAGCTCAAGTGGCTCCAGCTCCGCATTGATGCTGTCTGAGAAAGAAACGGTATCACAGGGGGCGGTCACAGGAGAAGCGGCATCTTTCCTCCTGGTTTTCGGCTTCTTTGCTCTCCGTGCGGGGGAGATAGAGGCCGAGGGGGCAACGACTCTGGGGATGCAGTCGTTCGCCTCCGCCATCAAGGAAGTTGAAGTTGGCGGAGGAGGTGGGGCCTCCCGCACGGGGAAGGCAGGTCGGGTTTGGCGCAGGGGGGGGAGGGGGGAGCGTTTTCTGGTCGCTTCCCTGCCTCCCTGCGGAACATTGGGCAGTCCCTGCTGTTTCCAGGGTGAGCCCCACTGCAGTTTGCGCAGAAGGGCGGCTCGGTGGAGGGGCGGGAGCAATCCCGCGCGGAGTGTTTGCCGGCACACCGTGCACAGACTACCACTCGGTGGCAGTTCTGGCTGGAGTGGCCGAACCGGAGACATCGATGGCACTGGGACGGGCCGCCGCGGCCCCGCCAGGCTTCGATGTATATACCCGGCATATACAGAAGTTCAGTGACCTTGTATATACCGGGGACGACGTCAGGGGCCCTGACGATGCGGGCGAAATAGATGCATCCGCCGGGTTCGGATCTCGCCGGGACTTCGGACACGTACTCCGCCACGTATCCTAGTTCAGCGAGTCCGGCTTTGATGTGCTCGGTGTTAGTGGCAGAAGGTAGGCCTCTAATTCCTACCTTAATAGCCCTGTCTTGCGGTAGGGAGAAGGAAAACCAGGAGGCCTGTCCCTGCTTTTCCAGGTCCGTGAGGTACGATTTTGTGACCCGGTATTCATGTTCGCTTCGGGGCGTGAAGCGAATACCCGAGCCACTTTTTTTGGCATTGGGTGTGTGCCCCAGAATGTCCCGGAGGCGCCGGAAATGGCGCACCCAGTCGTCGATTTTCTCGACGACCAGGGGCGGGTAGCGAGATGTGTTGGGGGGTGGCGACATTTTTGCCGGCACAGGTGTGGGGCAGAGAGTCGGTAGGTGTCGGTAGGTACTGTAGGTACCTGTAAGATGGTGGCACTCACCTCGGCGTAGGTAGGCTGGCGGCCGGTGTACCTGGCCGTCGGTGGTGTAGACAGGTCAATGAGTGGTGGCGGGAAAATAGGCGCGCGGTGGCGGTACTCGCGCGGCTTGCTTGTGCGGGGATCTGTGGCTGCACAGGGTGCAGCACGACAGTTGTCGCACGGCTGTGGAGCCGGCGAGGCATCAGGCGATCGCGGGGTGCTCGCGGTGTGCTGGTGTGAGCCGTGCGGCTGAATAGCCAGCGCGGCATGATGGTGTCGCGGCTGGGTAGCCAGCGAGGGGCGGGCTGAGCCCGCGGTGTCGCGGGGTGTATCCGCTATAAGGACGCTGTGGTGTCCAGGGTGTGCAGCAGGGTAGCGAGAGTCGCTCGTCTGCGCAGAGCGGCGCGATGTGCGCCGGGTTTTGGCCGAACCCTGTTCGGCTGTGCGGAATAGGGGCCCAGACTCGCCGCAGGCCGCCATCGGAAGGCATTGGGGCGGGGGGGGTACCAGTACACCCCCGCGAGAATGCCGAGGGCGACCCGGGGCGGGCGGTGTCCTGTCCGCACAAGCTAGGCTCGGCGAGCGGGCGGTAGTGCGTGCGGTCCTGGATCGAGCGTGAGCTAGACCTCGACGAGGCCAGGCCGCACGACGACTCGGAGTCCGCATAGGAGTCTAGGTAGTCGCGGCTATATAGCCGCGGGTCGTGTTTCGTCATGCTCAACACGAGTGGAGCACAACATACAACACACAAGTCACACAAACAGTTACACTGACGGCAACAAGTGTACGTCTTCTAACACAAAGGTATTCACGGGACAAACGAAACACTAAGTGCACGCACACGAGGACGGTACACACACTTAGGGGGGCTGACTCCTCGTGACCCAACGCTGAGCCGAAACTCAACGGGAGGCCAAGAGCAGGGCAACTCCCCAGCAAGGCGCAAATCCACAACTTATTCTAATGAATAAGGTGTGAATTTGCGGTCGCTATCAGGAGTTTATAGGCACTGCACTAAAAGGGTCGGCACGTTCGCGGAGTGAGCGCGACACTCGACGCGTTTCCGAGCGAGACGGCACTACCGCGGAGTGAGCGAATCACTACTACGCGGATAGAGCGGGACGACACGAAAACGCGGAGTGAGCGAGACACTCGACGCGTTTGGAGCGAGACGACACTAACGCGGAGTGAGCGAGTCACTACTACGCAGTTAGAGCGAGACGGCACGAAACGCGGAGCGAGACACTAACACACGCGACTAGGAGACAGGACGATCCGTCATCGATCATGTCAGTTCGATATCATATTAATACCATAATACAAACATAAGAGCTCATCATTCTGCTCTCAAATTCCGATTTGGGCGGCAGCCAGAATTGGTAACTCACAACTGCTAACGTTAATGCACAGTTCTTTATTAAGTGATTATTATAATACGCAACACAGTGCCAGTGCTTTCACCTCGGGGCTTCAAGCATCGTTGTGACGCCGGAATTGTTCGCGGGTTCCATCACGACCGTTGGGTTTTCCCGCCGCGACCGTTATTTTTCGCGGCGACCGTTATTTTTAGGCGCGACCGTTATCTAACACTTTTCCACCTTCGCGATCGCTTCGCATAGCGATAGTGTAGTGTCGGTGTGTTCCTGCGTCCGAGGAACAAAGAAAAGTAAGTAAAGTGTAATTGTACGATTAGGTTACACACCAGTGGACTCCTCCACGCACACACCTCCCCCCCCGGATGCCGGGAGGGGTTGAATCCCCAAATTAAAATTTTTTTTTTCAAATAGTGAGCAGAAGCCCAGAAGGGCCAGCCTGACCATGGACAATACCATTGTTAGTATGTTCGTGTCTTTTTTGAACAAAGATTTCCCAGACCTCTCTAAGGCCTGGGATGAGTTCATTAAATTGAATCCCATCCCCGTTAGCTCTCCGGCTTCCCCGGCAGCTACGTCCGAAGAGTCGCCGTCGTCGCCGGCGACGACAGCGACTACAATGTCATCGCCAGAGAGCGATGACAATAATTCATCCCAGTCGGAGATGTCCTGCTCCGAGCAGGAGATCTCCGAGGGGGATGACGGTTTTCAAACCGTAAAGAGTAAAAAGACCAAGAAGAGGAAACGCGCGAACGGCGCTTCCTCTGCGGCCTGCTCCTCGCCGACACCACCGGCAAAAACCGCGAAAAGCGGAAACGGTAGAGTCTTCAGGGGTTTTAAACCCGGAACCCCCACCCGTACTGAACCCATGCAGACTGACGACCAAACAGTCGCAGCCCCGAAAAGCCCCAAGGCCCCCAAATTGCCGCCTCCTGTTATAGTACAGGAGAAGGCAAAGTGGAACCTTGTAAATGCAGCAATAAACGAGCAGTGTATAAACTACTCGTCAGCCCGAAACACCCCAAACGGGATCATGATGCAGGTCCCAACCCCAAACGATCATAGGAAACTGACTGCTTTTCTCAGAGAAAAGCAGATCGGTTATCATACGTATGCCCTGGAGGACGAACGCACTCTGCGAGTCGTCATCAAGGGTGTCGATAAAGAGCTCTCCACAGACTCCGTCCTCGAGGACCTCTGCAGACAGGGGATCCCCGCCAAAGAGGTACACAGGATGTACCACCCAACAAAAAAGTACCTATACAACATGGTACTTGTCGTGCTTCCCCTCACTCCGGAGGGAAAAGCCATCTTTAACATTAAAAATATATGCCACATTACAGGCTTAGCCATCGAACCCCCCTATAAGAGGGGAATGCCGGGGCAGTGTCA